>VZTM01042761.1:8792-76509 GCA_013400555.1 Jacana jacana | reverse complement strand
GGCTAATTCTCTCATCCCAGCTGTAGCCGTAGGTAAAACTCTTGATGATTAGTTATAAAAAACGTTTTAAGATTGCCTGGGATAAAAAAAGTTAGGAAGTGATGCAACATTCACAGGCATCAGTACAAAGTGTCCCATGAACTTCACATGGGGTTTCGTTCAGCCCTGCAGGGACATGCTTTACTAAGTGGGCAGGGAAAGTAGGCAGTCAGGAGGTGATTATCATCTCTTCATAAGCCTCATGCCTGGCTGCTGGGAGTAGGAATTCCAGCTGGGAATGTTCAAGCCACTGTCTGTGTTGAAGTTATGTCATCAATAATGTAGCTCTTGGCTGGAGTAATTTCAAATAATAAAAGTTTCTGTAGTTCGTAAAACTGAGTTTTGGATATATAGAAGGCAGCCTAACATCTCAGTGTTGCTCTCCAAACATTATCTTTCACTCTAAAACAGTGTTAAGGGCCAAGTTCCCTGTGTGGCTTCAACCCAGACTCCAACACTGCAGCTCTAAGTTCTGTACAGGGTGAGTAGCCATCTAAATATACCAGTCTTGAGGAGTGTACAGTGTAATTCACACACAATCAGCAAGAAATGGCAATGGACCAACACAGAAAGTGAATGATCATAAATAAGAAAGAACATTTCTTTTGTTTCTTTTTCTTTTTTTTAAATATCAGGAGGATTATTTGGGGGTGTTTATTAGAAGAGCAGCTGGAAGAAAAAATGTATCAGGTGAAATTAAAAAGAGCAGCATGCCTCATAATTCATTGAAAAGTTTAAACCAAGCAGAGAATGCAACATGTGGTAAGTCTCAGAGTCACTTGGGGGAAAAAATAGAGAGCAAAAGAAAGTGTAATAGTTTGTTCTTCCCACCCTGTAGGAGCAGCAGCATCCTAAAGCTGACACCTCCTTGGGGTGATTGTGCTCAGCTACCAGTGCAGCTGCAGTACATACAACCACCTTTCTAAGCTCCTGAAGTTGCAAGCAAGTGTAGCACACTGTGATTCATAACCTGTTGCACATTGACTTTGAAAAAGTAAGATGCATTTTATTAATCTCAGGTGGAATGTAGTCTTCCTAATTCAAGCTATGATGTAAAGGAAGCAGTGTTAGGGTATGGGCATGGATGATGGAATCCAGCTCTCCACGCTTTTTGTTTGTTGGCATGACTCTGGCACATTTTCAGACAGTTAGTGGTCTGTCAGACACTTGGCTGCTCCAAGGACCCTTACCAATAGGTGAGGTGCTCTTTCAGTGGGGAGAGGAAAAGGAGCAAGAAACTTTATTGACATGGACAGAGCTACTTTGTGCTGAGTGGCCTCAGTGCTGGAAAACAGGCCCTTGCTCTGCTCATTTTATTTGATTGGGTCTTATTGTAGATGTCAGGGCAAACAGAGATGTTCTCACTCTCTCTAGAGGTGTTCAAAGTATCCAGCTCTGCATGTGGGGAACAGACAGTATTCCATTTGGAATTCAATATTTCACTGGGCACCTATTTGGACAAGGCAGCAAGGTACACACATTATTTGCTAGAGCTGAGGAGAACCATAGGTTGTCTGCAATTCCTTCCACCTTTCTAGCAGAAACCACTATACAGCAATCTTATAACATCAATGTGTTCTTAATAGCAGTGATATTAATTAATGACTTATTAAGTATTCCCAGCATAGAAGAACATGTTCAACACAATAAGAAGTCTCTTCTTTGAATTAATTATTATAATAAAGCTGAAGATTTTCTTAACTCAAAGTAAATTACTTGAACAAACTGTATCATGCAGACTAATATTTTAATTGAATAAGTAATTCAAGGCAGAGAAAAACAGCACTGCTTACAAATGCCATGGCATTACCATTTCTTAAACTTTCAGTCAAACTCACTTTTTACATATTCTATACTCTGCTTTTGACATTTTAGAAGATTCTCACAAGAGTGAAGAATTTCTGCTTTTAATATAGGAGGCACAAATGAAAACAACAGTTCTCTTTTTAAAATCATATTTGTATTCTACTACCCACTATAAACTTCTCTTGGCACTAAACTTACTTCCAATCTTGTGTCAGCTCTAATCCTTCTTATATCCATGAGCATTACTTTTGACAGGTTTGCAGCCCCCATTTATTAGCAGCAACTGAAATCACCTGGCTTGGGACACCTCTCCAGGGAGCAGCAGACCTCTTGGTCAGACCAATAGACTGGGAGGTGTTACTGCCCATATGCAAATGACATCGCACCCACCTATATAGGAGGCTTTCACTGATTCTCCTGGAATCTGAGAAGACTGAAGGAAATATCCAGATGACATTGTTCAGTGCCTGCTTTGTCATTCATACATATTTTCATTAAAGAAGGATGCTATTGATACCTGTTTGTAAAGCAAAAAATAAGGTATTTCAAATCTTGCTGCAAAATGTTTTCACCAAGCCATTCTGTGATCCAATTCTGCCTGTGACAGGCTTGAACTCAGCCATGGGAATCTTTTAGACCTTGTGAAACACAACACTAAAGACAAGGAACAGTCTTATGACACTTTGGCATAAGGCAGCGGTGGTAGCTCAAAAGAGGCAGAAGCGGTGCTGAAGATCTGTTAGCTGCTCGATGCTTCACAACTCTTCATCCTACCCCATAAGACTCAAAGCATTGTCCCTGTACCTGCTGGAAAACAGCCGTATTTATCATTCAGAGAGATGAAAATGGCAGCAACGGCAGTCCTGGCAGGCAGGCATGCAGTGTCCAGCATGTCTCTAGCTCTTTGAGAGAAGAAAGTAGAGCAGAAAATCTTCTGGGGCTGTTTAGTTAGTAAAGTTTAGACACCAATGAGTGCAAAACAAACCAAAGAGACAAGAAATGAAGTTTATGTAGCAGATACTTGTCATGTCAGTTAATACAAGGCTCAATGCTTCAGTGATATTGACCAATTAATTCTCACACACCTATCCAAAGAAAGGTTAGACATCCATTCTGTTTCTGGCATATTAGACTGCCAACCTTTCCCAGCCTCCCAGGCTGACCTTGAGACAGCCTGGGGACAGGAGCAGGTAGGCATGAAGTAATTCAAGCTGCTTTTTCTTGTGTAGATAGACAAAGCCCTTGCTTCACTTCAGTAGCATCACTCAATTCTGAGTGTCCACCACAATCAGGAGCTGACACTTCCTGTATCCATACACAAAATTGCAGGTAGCTGTAAGTAGGAATGTCTAATCAGAAATGCCTAGCTTATTCCATATCTGGGAAGGATGAAAAGAAATTGCTCACTCCTAGGAAAAAATACCCCATCACACCTAAAAGAATATTATCCGCAGATTGGGTAAAAGTCATGTCAATTACACTAATTACAGCTTTGTTGTTCAAGCAGTTGTAACCAGGTTCCAAAGTTAACAGCTCATTGTAAAAAAGATAAATTCTCACCTTTCTAGGTCATCTCATTTGAATCTCACTACAGTGAGATTCACATACAAGTTAAGGCAATAAAATGACAGTCTGAGCTCTGAAAAATGTCTTTACAGTAACAGTTCAGGAGAAAACCCAAAACTTCAACTCTGCCTCGCAGTCCTCTGATATGAGACCCCCAACCTCCCCACACCCCCATGACTCAACTTCTCAGGCTGTCTCACAGGGGAGAGCAAAAAAGAACTCTGTCAGCTACTATTGATTATTAATTTATTATCATATTTTATTGTAGCAGTCCTGCTCCATGACAGATAAGCTGTGTCAAGCAATTTATAGGTCTTTTGAACTCTCAGGCTAAAGTGACATTGGCTATTAAATAGCGAACTGTTATAAAAGAAGCTGAAGCCCCATAAAAGGAGTAAAACAGGATGAAAGGTGTCTCCACAGATCTTCATCTCATCTCCCACACTAGTCTACCAATTTCTGATTAATAGCTCATTAGGGGTGGAGTAAATTTCTAGGAGGAAAGTAAAGCCTGTGTTAAAGTGGCACAACTCATCAAAGCCGGCAGACATATTCTCCTTCTTCTAAGGGCAAGTAAACAAGCATGTAGTGATGAATCAGTATGGTCATTAAGCACTGACCTTAGCTACCTTTCTACTGACAATCCAGAGTTATGAGAGGTGAAATCTGAGAGATCTTCAGCTTTCCGTTAAAAGTTATCAGTCTTCCAAGAAATTTTCTGGGCCAGATTAAATGAATCATTTTTTCTCCTTTGAACATGCATGCCTAGGGGAAAAAAAATATTAAAGTTACAGGTACATTTCATGTCACTTGGATACTTAAGTTAACACTATTTAAGGATATTCAGCACATTACATTCCATCAGCTGCGTGGGTGCAAAAGAGGTATTGGCAAAACGATATTTTGGGAAAAAGTTAGGCTACTTTATTTCATTTTTTAAAGTAAGAGTCAAAAGAATTTTGGTTGAGTTGAGTTTTTTGGGTTTTGATCAGGTTTCTTTTAAGAGTTAAAATAAAACAGCTGGATATTTCGAGCATTTCTCTTTTTTGCTTTAAAAAATAAATAGAAAGAAAAAGCAGCCACTGTTTTTTACTTGGTTTAAATCCACAACTGGTTTCAGTTCAGATGAACATGCATTTTTTGAAAATCTACCTTTTGGTCCCCAAATACGTGCCCATGTCGTCAAAAGTACCAGCTCAAAATACAGTGTTCAGCTTCTTAATATACTCACTTCTCAAAGACAGTGAATGAGAAACTAATTTTGTAGAACCATAGTTTAAGAAAAGTAGGTAGAATCGGTCTCACTCAAAATCAGGCATCTAAAGCACTCGTAAGACTTAGCCCTTATGTGAATTCTACACCAGATATGCAATCTAGTTCTGCTCTGTATGACTCACTGGTAAATTTTGCAGAATTCCAAAAAATGTGTTGGTCAAACCCATACATATTCAAAAATAAGCATATGAGAGATATGGAGAATGATTGCATGCACTGGGCCACTCTTGAGGCCACTTTTCAGCCCTCCTTGCAATGCACCAGTTCCACAAACTGTGGAGGTGTCAGCAAGGACCGTTGTGCTTCCCCAGAACACAGGGCTTTGGTGTCCCTGGCTCTCCAAGGGAGCACAGCAGAGCTCTTTGCTCCACTTATTCCCCTCTCCCACTCTCCAGACACACCTGACAATGTCTTTCTGTTCTTCCTGCGAGTGCACAACCAGTCTCATTTTTCACTTTCAATAAACATCTTCAGCATGAACATTTACATGTATTTTGAAGTAGCTTCACTTCCGTTAGCTTGTTCAATCCTCCCTTACACCTATGCATGTTTTAAATATCCAGAACTTTCTCAAATGCCTGCTGCATAATGCACCATGCCTTTTTATTCCTTCTGCATCTGTCATTGCATGGCTTCATTTGACGGTCCTAGTCTTACATGAGACAAGAGAAGAGAGGTAGATGAAATTGCACCCCATATGAATTCCCTAAACTTGTTTAACAGATTAGTAGCAGATCTGAAGATTAAGTACTCTCTTTCGGCAAAGCACTTTTCTGTTTCTGCAGAAAGGTCTGTCTTACTTTTTTCTCACTCATTCCTGAAGGTCGAGGAATTTTTACCCCTGTTTCCTATTCACAAACATTCATTCACCTAAAGATGTTCTCCCATCAATTAAAGACCATCAAGCCCTCCTGATTGCAGATAGTACTGTGGAGGAACAAATTGTCTAGAGAACTGTTGCCAGAATTGCAGGCCTGAATTCAACACCCCGTCACAGTAGTAATTGCAGCAATATTCAGAGTGAGCCTTGCTTTGCATCCTCTCTTGTGCTGCTTTCTTCAGTCACTCAGGTTGCTGTCCTGGTCAGCATCAACACAAAGCCCACCAGTGCTCTTGCTCCTCATTTTCTATTTAATGCAGTGAGGGCCAGCAAAGATGCTGCCTTCCCACAGAAGTTTCTATCCAAACATCTTGTATCTCAGCCCTGCTGTTCATGTCTATATGTGTTTGTAGTTAAATGAAACCACTCTTCATCTTCCTTGATGGTGTCCTAGCTCTGTGTTGCTCACATCATTGTACCATATGTGCAGTATGGATGTGTTGTTCCTGGTGTAGCTCTTAAAACCCATATGCTTCAGTCTGTGGGAAAGGAAATATTATATATGTAATCAACAGACTATTTCTCATGCAACTTTATCTTCAATGCATTAAAATGGGTTTTTTTCAGTGAGATTTAATATTCATCATTATGGATATATTCAACCAAATCCTGCAACCATGTTTGAAATTTATTTATTTATTTATTCCCTAAAAGTCAGGGGCAGTACAGGCCACCATGGTATTAAAATTCCACATAAATAGCAATGAGTACACAAGAGGAAATGAGGAGAACATGGATTCTACAGTCAGCATATGCCATCTGATATTTAAAGAGTTATCCATACATGCCCTCCTTCTGAATGTTATTCTACTATTGTATATTGTGGAATTTTGTACAACCAAATAGCAGATGAAGTAATTTAATTCTATGGCTCTTTACCTCTGGAATAATGGTTAAGGCTAATTCCTTAGTGTTCCAGAATCAAGCAGTATGCAATGTAGAGATAAGCTAAAACCTTTCCTATTGAAAGAACATAAGCAGTGAGATGACATTACAGTACAGAACAGGCTGACATACACAGTAAGTAGACTGTGCTCTTTTCAAGTCATTTAATGATAAATTACCAGTTTAAGAAATGATGCCTTTAAATAACAGAAGTTCATGAGTCTTAGGTGTCTTTCAGGGTGAGACCTTAACTGCAGACAGATTTTACAATAAGGGTGTAATTCTAGCATGTCTAGAATAGCTAGCATTCCCTGTATGCATACCCAAGCTGGTATAAATTATTTAAATAATATGCAAAAAACATTCGAGGATTTAAACTGCGACATCCATGTTCTCAGTAAAACCACATGATGTTTGCTTTGCAAGACTGTTTTTGATTTACAGACTGTAGAAGGTATAATAAAATAGTATTATTTAAATGTCTCAGGTGCTTTTTTGAAGTGCCTGCTAGCTATTCAAAGAGACCAATGCCCATTGTTATCATCAGAACAATCAAGTTTTTCTTTTCATACTTAATGTGAGTCCCTTTCGTTTTTTTTCCAAGCATTCCTCAGATATCTAAAGACAGTTAAAGTCTTCAAAACCATTCAAACAAAGCCAATACAAAAGTCAATTATCTCAAGTTGGTGTCTTGTAAACACTAGTATAATACAGTCTTAATGGAAACCATCACTTCTCTTAGCACGTCACTTTTGATCATTACTAACAGATGGATAGTGGTATAAATTATAGGATCCATACCCAGCCCAATGCTATTTAACAACCAGTCAACCAGTAATGAGGAACTCACAACATATGATCAAGCTCTGAACTGGCCAAATTAACTACTAGTCTGAGCAAGAAAAAAGGAGGCTGAAACACAGGTCTGGCTGGAGCATGTAGACTGCTTGGGCACGTGTGGACAACAAAATCAGGACATCACTTCTGGACATCATTTCCCTCAACATGGTGTTAATGGAAACCAAATAAGAAGTGCAAGCAAGTGAACAAAAAATTGACCCTTATTCTATATTTAGTAAATTTAAGGAGCATCAGAGAGCATTTAGTGGCCCACAAGCATGTTTCCAGGTATGATTTTGGCTCAGGTCAGATAAATAAGATCAGGAGTTAGCATGGGCCAGGCATCATTCTCAGTGGGTAGCTGCATATGACACATCTTGTTTCTTACATTAGGATATGGCCAGACCAAACCTGTTAGTCTTCAGGCTAGAAAAAATTCCTGACAGAGCTGAGTCTGCATATCCAAATTTCGGTTTGCTTTTCCTCCCAGGCCACCTGTACAGCCTGATACAAATCAATAAGAGAATGCAGTGCAACACATGCATGTGTGACTGTTGTGGAAACTCACCCACTGTCTCCAGGAAGGAGAGGAAAGAGAAGGGAACAAGATGGCAGCACATTCCTGGGGAGTCCTTCACCAACAGAAGAGCATCAGGAGCACTTGAAGAGAAAAGTGGTGAGAGAGACCTCTATTACTTACTCACTTCTACTCAGAAGTCCCACATGCTCTCACAGACTCTCTTCAGGCACATCAGTCAATATTTGTTCCATGCACCTTGCAGGAAAGAAAGAAAAAAGTAGCTATTGAAAGCAGTTGAATAGCAGGGAAGGTAAAGGTGCTAATCTTCTCCCCCTCCACGTCATGCAGGTTTTCCACCAAACAATATGGCAAAAGAAAGGCTGAAATTCAGAATGTAGTTTTGCTTTGCTTACTTGTTGGACTGGGGCTGGGGGAGGGGGTGGGGGAACAAGGATTGTTTTTTACTTTTCTCATCACTGAAAACAGTGCAGATATTGGTCAGGCTATGTTTGTACCATCAGTGACCCAAAAAATCAGCTAATGATGCAGCACATTCTAGGATTCTTTGGTACTTAGCAAGCTGCAGAACTAGTGAATCATCACAGCTAAAGTACTACATTGTCAAAGCAGGTCTACTTGGGATGGTCGACTCTGAGATCATGGTTCTACAGTTAATGAAGGGCCTGATCTCTTTGGATGATGAGGCCAGATGGAAACCACGTGAGCCAGCCTTGGCAGGGACTCTGGCCCAGATTCTGAAATCTGCTTGCATATTAGATAATTCTCCAGTGTCAAAGAAGAAATTTAAACCTTCAGTTTAAAATATGCCTACCTATCTGGTACTTTTACCAAACTCCTAGATTCTCAAATTCACCTCCCCTTAATCTGCTCCCTCAGGTATTTCCTCAGGATCTCCTTACTCTAGCAGGAACAGTGAGGAGATGAGCAAGTAAGAACATACACACATGCACGCACACACTCTTTGATAAGCACATTAACAGAAGACTGCATTTCAAGCTGTATGATAATATAGAGCATTAAAATGCACTCCTGATACATTATTTGTTGTGTGACTGAGTAGAAACGGCATATGCAAATTGATTCTAAGCATGCGATGTAATTCCCATGTATATGAGCTGTGCAAATGGGAATTCAAGTTTGTTATGAGCACTGACTGAAACACGATCTTTGGTTGCTTCATTTTTTTCTGACTCTGAGTCATCAGTCTCACTGCCTGATAATGAATTTGAATGCGAGTCTGTATAATACTTTCTCATTCTCAATCACGTACCCTCCTGTCATCATGTCATTTCCAGGGAAATACAGTTCGAATCACATCTCACAGTGATGAGGCAAGAGATTGCTTTTTTCTGGAGGAGGAGGAAATATTTGTCACCTTAATAACTTAAAAATTGATGCTTTCAAGAACTGTCCGCATCATAGTTTTATTGAGCTGGGGAGCATTGTGCCATTTTGCCTGGTGAGTTTCATCTTCATGGCAACTGAGAACATGCCCATCAGGCTCACAGAGGGGGACATGACATGAGTTAGTGAAGCGACACTACATGGTGTGCAGTCATGAAAAGCAAATACAAGATGAATCATCCCTTTGCAGGACCCAGTGTTGTCCATTGCTGCAATTTTCAGCATGCTCTCAAAAAGTTAGTGTCTTGGAGTGGACTTTTTCCCTACTTATCTCATTATTCTAGTTTTTCCCTCACACGTTCTTTCAAGTGGTTTTATGAAGTTATGAGCATAAAGACAATGTCTGGCCTGAAGTCACCTGTGGGGGGTGTATAGCATATTTGCTGCTAGAAAAAGAATATCGCAGGGGGATGACAGAACTATAGACAGACTGCCTGTTCCCTGGATAAATGCTGAGTCTACTGTAAAGACAAAAAGGTGATTAGGTAAAATATCCATGATGTATTTCCAAGTCTTTGAGGTCCTTCCTTTGAGAAGACACAGGAGGACAATAGTAACTGCATTGACTAAAACTGGCAGCTCAGAGTCATAGCTATCTTTCTCCCTATCTGCATCTCAAGAAATTTTTATTGAGAGCAGCTTAACCCATGACTGAAACCCACACAGCCTAATCAGGTTGCCAGTGCAGTTCACATTTCTGATGAGGTGTGGTGCTAACAAAAGGAGAAGAGCTGGCAACATCAAAGGGAGCAACCTGCTAGCAGAAGAGCACGTCTTCCAAAGCCAGAGGAGCAGCTTCAGCCCCCAGTCACCAGCACAAACTGCTCCCACTACCTCACCACAAGTGCACTTCTTGCAGCTGCCTGCACACAACAGAGAAGGCAGTTGCCTCCATCTGCCTCTGACACACAACAGTGAACACTGCTGTCTGTGTGAACGCAGAGCAGCCTCCTTCTAATGGATGGGGAAGGTCCTGTGTGAGGTACCCTGATGCCTCTCTTTGGAGTTCAGGACCCTCAGCTCACTTCCAGTCCAGTCTCATCCATGGTGCCCTGGGGCTGCATCCAATATCATAAAGCAATCTGAGCAGTCAGTTATGCAGTGAAAGGTCTCGGCTTCAGCCTTCCACAGCCACAGGTCAACCTGGTTTTACACAGTACTTAGATGATCACTGAACCTGTGAAGGACATCCTCCACTCCTCCTAAAGAAGCTATGCTATCTAACACTGAAGTTTGGTGATTGCAACACTTATCCAGGTTATGGGAAGGCCTAATTATTGGTATGTATTTACAAGTTATTTCTGTAATGTACCAGGGATGGAAACTTTTGGCACAAAAACCAGGACCTAGGCCTCTTATTTTCAGTGCTCTAACCACTAGCACAGATGATGAAACATCTTCTTACCTCTTATTTTTCTATCCCCATGGTTTTTGCATTTTTTAAATGCAGGCCATGGATAGGAAGTGGAATGAGAGAGATTCCTCAAAGGAGGGGCAGAGTTGACAGACAGATGGATGGATAATTAGTAAGATCAGGGAAAGGCCAGAGACAAAAGAAAGGGTGGGAAAAGAGAAGGAAGATTCCTGAGGAGAGCATCAACTGAAGGGAAGAAGGTAAGGTGGTAATAAAAGGGAGGAAGGAATGTGGAGAACTACCACAGGAGTTAGGGGACCACAATTCAATAAGCAGAAGCCAGAGAGAAGGTATGAGAACAGAAGGTAATGGGGATGGTAGTGCAGTGGCATACCCTTCTTTCAAGAACTTACTAATTAATATCGTATACCTCTGCTTTTGCTTTCTAACAAGTTGTTCAGACACTCGCAAAAGTGCATGTCTCCATCGCCCTCTAGTGCCAGGTCTAATTAGGACACGTGTGACAGCTGAGAGCCCTTCAGTCACGCTAAGAAGCAGATCTGAAGACTCAGGATTCTTGATAAATCACATAAAGGAATAAAAAGAGGAAAGTGGGAGATCTTTTTTCACCCGTTGTTAAAAATAGGTATATTAAATTACATGAAAAAATCTAAACTAAAAGATAATTGAGCATATAAAGTCATGCACGTGACCACTTACAAAAATGTCAACAGGTAATTGTCATTTGGTATTGACCTCACTTGAATTTGTATTTGGTAATATTCATGTTCATTTAGCATTACTTGCTTTAGGCATCAAACAAGATACATATGAGAGACAGGCTCAAATAGAATAATAATGAGCTTTGTTTATTCATTTATTTATATTGGATGTGCAAGTTTATTGTCCTACCAGGCTTAAAGGCCAACTGAAGAAACAGGAGCATGGAAACTGGGCAGTGGAAGGAAGAGACTTATAGATCGTTTAAAACCCTTTTGATCTTCATCTGGCCATGTTGCTTTATTGATCTTTTTTTAATTATTTTTATTTAGTTTAACTTGTACAAACTTGGTGCTAACAGGCAGAATATTGTGTATTCATGTAAAATGCAGAAATATGTACTTTCAAAACTAATGTTTATGCAAGTCAGGTAGTGGTGTGGAAACTTTAAGGAAGGTCCTCTCTACATGGGGCTTGTTTCAACAGGTGCAAATTCTAGGTTTTAAACTTATTGCTGAGATTTGGTTCAGTCTAATTTAGTCAAACCTCTGCTAAATCACAGCAATTCTCAATATACCTTTAAAAATTGTAGCACAACCTGTTCCTTAAAGCTGCCTTCTCTCACCCAGCTGTCTTACTGTGATTGCTTAATCCATTGCAGTTTCTCTGCTTCTGCCCTAAACAAGCTTAAATTCAGACCCAGAAGTCCTTGGCCTCTGAAGGAAGTTGTAGAATAATTTCTCCTCCTTGGAAGCAAGAGGTGATTCAAAAACGTGTATCATCTTGCAGTTTTGACCTAATACATCAGAGGAACTCACCTGGAAACCATGTGGCCACTCTGCAGGACCAGAGTTGATGCCCACTGAAGGCAAGGATGCAACTCCATTGCTGATATGCTGGTGGAAATGGGGCTTTGTTTGATTCTATTGCTCCTACATTCAAAAGAGGAATAAAAATTTGTTAGTTGCTCAGGCTCCGAAGGACTCTTCAAACCTAAATGACTGACCTTAGTATTTGTTAATCATTTGTGAAAAGAAAAGCATGGGATTGATTGCTGGATGCATAACAGCTGTGGGTCATTTCTAGACCCCAGGGCTCTATGTTCCCACTCATAAATTGCAGATTACCTACATACTATTTATTTCTGATCCCTACCAGCTCCCCTGGGATGCTGATGTTCTTGGCAGTCCTGAAGCCATAAGCCAAGCTGTAATAAAACCAGCCTGAAAGCCACTATCCTTTCCTCCTTTCAACATCACAAAGCAGAATAGTCGAGGTGGAAAGACACCTATAATTATAACTTAGTGCTTCTTTTGAGTAAGAATTGCCACTTTTTTTTGTTTGTTTTTTACAAATTTTAGGGAGTCATCAAAGCTTTAGTTACACTGTGAAAAACAAGAAAAATACTTTCAGAGATCTCTTTCTGAAATCAAAAGATAGACAGGACTAAACAGCCAGACTGGCTGATGCACTCTTTGAAAAATGTGCTTGGCCCCAATATGCATTTTATAAAACTACATTTAACACTTTATAGAGCTTGAACTGGCCATGCACACTTTATTAAGTATGTGGAAACAGCTGCTCACAATTAAGTTCTTTCTTCTTCAAACACCTACTACTGGGCACCGAATTGACTGCTATATGTAATCCAAGTCAGTGATCTGTATCTCCATATAGACATACTCCACAGTATCCTTAAACTGCTTTGCTTTATAATAATGTTAGTCTTCCTGCATAGTAAAAAATGGAAACTCAGAGCCTAATTCTCTTGTTCTCACTAGCATGAATCAAGGCACTGGAGCTGTGCTGACGAAAGCAGATGTAAAATAGAACCGACAGTCAAATCCCTAGAGCCTGTTTTAATTTTTGCAAGTTACATATCTAAAAACAAACATCTGCCAAGCTGCTACCAGTAAAAAGGTCAGTCTTTGAGAGAGCAGCAGAACTTCTCTTTGTGACAGATATCCTTTCCACAGGAAGGAGGAACTGTGTGTCATCACAGTTACACTTAAACCATGGGAACAGGCAGCAACAGCCTGGTCAGAGAGCTGCTTTCCTTGACTCTGTATACACCTTTTCCCTTGGCATTATTAAAATATGCAGGAATGGAATATTCTGTTACTTCTGCAGAACAAGATACGCAAAGGAAATGGTTTGGCAAGCTTGTTTCCAAGTGTAAAGGCCTTTCTTAGTTCCCAGTAGCCTTGCCAACAAAATTAAAGCTTTTCAAACAACACTCAAGTTGGTCTTTCCTTAGGATGCATTTAAATGTTCCTAAGTCCACTAACGTACTTCCTTTCTTTACAATTCTTTGTGTCCAAATGTCAAGTAATTACCAAGCATGAACGTATTCCAACAGATGCTTAATACAAAGTTCAGAAAAGTAACTCCTTTATGTGTTGGAAGCCTCAAACATTTGAGGCTGTCTGACAGAGCAAGATATTTAAACAGGTGTTCAGTTTGAACAAACACTCAATTCTGTTGGATGCAAAAACAGAGTGAAAACCTGAATCCAGAGTTTACAGAGGACACGTGTGCCAATGCCCACATTGGTAAGTGAAAGTTCAGTCGCTTGTCTGCTTGTTAACCGTGTCCAGCCCCAGAAGATAGCAGTGACATGGAGCACCAGAAAAGCAGGTTTTGTGGCATGCCTTTCTTTCTGGGACGTGCAATAGGCCCTGCATGAGGTTCTCCTTTGCAACTTAATCTCATTTAAACAGGATATACACAGCAAACATCACCCAAAGGGGAGCTGGTTCCCAAGCAATATTCAGTGTAAGGTATGTTTGTTTGGGGTTTTTTTTGTAACAGCATGTGACACACTAAGAAATGTCATCAGCCTAGAGAATTTGGGATTTCCCATTGCAGCCTGAGCATTTCACTGTAAGAATGAGGGTACTTGAAATAATACTGATCCCAATTGTGTAGAAATCTACATTAGGCCACGGTAGCCATTTGGTTACTATAATATATCACAATCTCATATACCAGAACATGTGATAACAGTTTAATAGGTGAAAGCCTAAAACTAGCCATGTGTTAAGCAGTATATATGCAACTGCTAGGAGAAAAGTCTGGGCACAGGGGTTGAGTCAGTCAGCGTTTGCCAAACTCACAGAATTCAGCCACGGTAATGAAATAACTAGATGCTACTTTGTGTTTTTCGTATTAATTTCTCTGATGAAACTATGTTTTGTAATGATCAGACTAATACCTCTTTCTTTGCTCTGATGGGCTGAAGTCATGTGAAAACTGGTGTTTCTTTGAAAGCTAGAGGAAATTGAAGATTAGCTTCAAGGTTCTTGGAAAAGCAACACAAATCTTCATTAGGGCAGTAATGAACACTAATGCACTGTAACTAAAATGGTCTGTTACCTCTTCTTGTTAGAAACAGGATGATAGATGAAGACCATTTCCTCTTTCTGATTACCATTGCAATTCTAATGACTTTGGTGAATAAATACATGATTGAACCGATCATGGAAAAAAACAAGAGCATAAGGCAGTGATTTGATCGTGTAACTACCTTTCTTCCTCCAGAGACAAAGATATTTAATTTTAATGGCTAAGGACATGGATGTTACCCAGTAACAAAAGCATTCATATATCTCCCTGTGAATTTTGGAGGGAAGTTTTTTGTTGTTTTCTCTCTAGAATTATGCAACCTGTTCTAGACGATGGGCCTAAAAGGAACAGCTTTCATTTCCATGCTTTTGCTCTTCCTCTCACTATTTTTCATTTTCTACCATCCTCCTGGATTTACTTCAAAGCAGATTTCTAGTTGCATCTTATAAGGATATCAGTTACTGACCCAAACCTAGAACCATACTTCACTACTGTGCAGTGCTTTTAGTGCCTAAGAAAATCATGGGTTTTTGACACAGGACAGTGGTTTTCATTTTTTCTTTATAATAAATTTCTAATAACAACCAGAAGAAATTTGAATTGTAAAATGATACACAAACACCCACCTGTTATCAAGCAAAAAACTACCTTAAGACTGCATACATATCAGTCATTTAGGATAAAAAGTGCTCCTCATATGTTGTGATTACCCCATTGTTGAGTAGTCAAAAAATAAAGAAGTCAGAAGTAAAGTTCTCCTGGAAAACAATCCAAGATTCAAGGCATTAAATTGTATAGTAAAGACACTAAAAGTACCCCAGCATCCAGCTGCACCCTATAATAAACAAACAAATAATAAGTCACAAACAATTACTACATAGGATTTTTCATATTTACTGTGCTTCTTTAAACTATTTCAAAGATAGACTCAAAACAATTTAAATATTTTCTTCCCAAGTACAACTTTAATATCTCAATACCATGTAACCATAATCTAGGTTACCTTCTTTAAAGACAGAAGATAAAAATGGAAATATTTCTTCTCTCCTTTGTGTTTTTTTCTAAATGCTTACTAAATTAACTTCCAAAATATGTCATCAAAATAACATACCTAAGGATTTTATCAAAATATTCTACTAGCATTCTTATGTGAACAACAGGAAGACCATAGATCTTAGCACAAACGCAAAACTACATAATCCAATGTGTATCAGCTCTTTCCAGTGCAAGGTCTTCAATTACTTCCACCCAAACCACATCACAGGTGGCCATGAATTCTGGTTGAGGCCAGAAGGACAGTTCAGAAGAGAACAACACAAATTAAGTTGGATTGCACAAATTAGGATATAGAAGAACACAGGACCCGGGAGTTTCCTATCAGTCTGGCTGAAAATGAGCCAGCAGTGTGCCCAGGTGGCCAAGAAGGCCAATAGCATCCTGGCTTGTATCAGAAGCCATGTGACCAGCAGGACTAGGGAAGCGTCCCCTGATGAGGCTCCACCTGGAATACAGTGTTTTTAGTTTGAGGCCCCTCACTATGGGAAAGTCATTGAGATGCTGGACTGAGTCCAGAGAAATGCAACAAGGCTGGTGAAGGGTCTAGAGAACAAGACTTATGAGGAACAGCTGAGGTAACTGGAGTTGTTTGGCTTGGAAAAAAGGAGGCTGAGGGGTGAGCTTATCGCTCTCTACAACTACCTGAAATGAAACTGTGGTGAGATGGCATTTCTCCCAAGTAACAAGCATTAGAACAAGAGGACATGACCTCAAGTTGCACCAGGGAAAGTCTAGATTGGATATTAGGAATAAATTCTTCATCTAAAGGGTTTTGAAGCATTGGGATAAACTGTCAAGGGAAGTGGTTGAGTAATAACCCTGGAGGTATTTAAAAGAAGTGTAGATGTAGTCCTTAGTGACATGGTTTAGTGGTGCTTGGCAGTGTTAGATTTATGGTTGGACTCAGTGATCTCAAGGGTCTTTTCCAACTTAACTGACTCTATGATGCTATGACCTTTTTCTTTTTTTGCTGGCATAGTAACATGCCCATGTGCTTGTAGCCTTATCTAATGGCCCGATTCATTCCTCTACTTTCTAATTCTCAGTCTCATAGCAGACTTGCCAAAGGTGGCAATGTCAGGAGTGGAAGTAATCTCTTACCCACCTAGACATTGGTATTCACCACACACCCAGCAATCTTTGTATGCCTAACTTCATTTGGGTTTTACGTCCTGGCACTGGTCTTTTAGGTCAGGTAATGGACCTGTGGTTGTCCTGGAGGAACCATATTGAAATCACAGTGAAGAAAGCAGGTGACTTCCTGCATCTATATGTGGATACAGTTTAGGGTAGTTTTTTACAGTACCATCTAAAGAAGGAAAATACAAGCAACCTTTACACCTAGATATTTTTTTGTCTCAGAAGAGGCATTTAATTTTGATAGATTTTCACTAATAGTATATCCTGGTGTGTTTTATGTCCCAACATCTCACGTGGAATGTTTAATGGAAAAATCCCTCTACAGGTAAATACTAGCTCAGCCATGGAAAATTACATCCCTACAAACAGCCACTGTTGTGGAGTTAGTTCTTGAAGTGATCAAGGAAAGTGTGACCCAAGTGGGACTAATTTGGCCCTTCACATATGGCGTATAAACTTATGCATAGGAGACCACTAATTTGGGGAAGAGGCCAGCCTAGCATTAATTGTGTCTCTAGGCTACACATTCTTCCACTGATGCAAGTGAAAAGGTACAGATGTCATTTTGGCCCATGGACAGATCCCATATTTTTTTACTGATGCTACAGAAAAGCTGATCATGAACAAAGTGGCTAATAAAAAAGCTTATAATATAAAAGCTTTCAAGTTTAAACAATACACCACTTCACACCAAAATATCCATACAAATGAAAAAAGAGCAATGGTCAAATTTAACTCTCTCTCTGTAGTTCTTGCAGCAAAGAAGTTGCCATACTTTAACTATAAATTTCTTCATAAAAATGGCACCTATTAATATGAATTTTATATCACAATAAAGTACAAAAAACTCATAAAGAATTATACCATGCAATACAATTTTCCTTTGTGTTGTGTCTTTCCTGTAAACTATGCCCCCAAATCATTTGCAGAATGAAATCATACTGTTTAATTTTATGATTTATATTATTAGTTCATATAACTATCAGGCCACGTACCTGGAGTTCTCTGTAGACCTGGTTGGAATGGGCCATGCAGTCACTTTGTCTAGTCTCAACAGGCTGAGTAGACAGAGGCTGGGCCAGTATGAGCACTCAAGAAAACCCTTTTTGCCCTTTATACCCACTCTCTCTCTCTCTTCCCCTCAACTGCAGCCAAGAATTAGTCACAGCTGCCTTTCTTCAGGTTTTATAGGCCTGTCTTAAGCTCTGCTTCCAAAAGGGAGAAGAAGAGAAGTCAAGCTCAGGCACTGCAAGCCATTTAAATTCCATCAGCACTTACTATTAAGTGCAGAGTTTAATCATTTATTAAGGGCAGAGCTGTGGAAAAAGGCTGAGCCTTGAAATCTTTCTGCTGCTGTTGCTGCTAGGTAGGGCACTAACAGGGACACACACTCAGTCTTTAGGACATTTTGCAAAGTGCTCTGCTGTAGCTGATTAAAGAAGTCCTGCTGTGACTCCTCTCCTGCTCTAGCAGAGCCTCCTGGCGGCACAGATACATGGAGCTCTGGGAGAATCAACACTCCAGAAATATATTCCAGTGCCATTAACCCTGCAAGCATCACAGGAGATAGGAAAAGTGATTTCACTCCAATTTCATTTTTTCTTGTTTGTCTGAGAGAGCCATTGTCTCAGCTGCAGCACATAGCAAATGCTTTGCTATATGGGCAATGCAGGACACGCAACACATGACACATCCTTCGCCACAAGACAGTCAAGCAAACTGCAAACTGAAATAATAACTCGGAGAATCTGTGTCTGCCCTATCTCTCAGCTTGCTGGCACAGAAGACTAAAGAAAAACTCCCGCTGCTTTCAATGCCAGAAGGCATCACGAACAACCTTGAAGGGCTTCCACTTGGCTAGCCGACCTGGTGCTATTTGGAAAAAGACCTTTTATTTCCTAGCTCCGTGCTGCAGAGACAGCTGGGCGAATTATCTACTTCCTATCCTAAACCATCCTACAGCCCTGCTGTGCGCTGCCACGCAGCTGCCGTTTTTGCCCCAAATGCCGCGGGCAGATGAGAGCAGGATCCTTGGCCAACGGCCAAGTGGCAGCAGGGGATCGGGCGTGGGGTCAGCAGCAGCACACGCATGGTGCCACAACTCTCGCCATCTGCCGAGGGGGCCGAGGCTGTCTCACACCGCTGGAGATTAAGGATTTTGCACTGGAAGAATGAGAAAATGGGGCTGGGGGAGATGTGCCACAGTGGGGTCTGAAATTTTGGGTTATCTTCAAAATTGTGGCCAGTCTAAAATGTATTGGGTTGCACTGATTCCTCCCCTTTTCAAGCATCACTACTTCAGAGGAGTAGTGTCTGAAAAATGCCTCTGCCAAGCAGAGAGCACAGACATGAGTTGATAATGCCACTACTGAAAAGTAGCTGCCTTACATAAAAGAGAATTATTTTTTAAATCCTCTGCAATCCTGAGCTGTTAAAATAACATGTTATATAAATGTATGTTAATATTGTGATTTACCCAACTGTGCCCCTTTCTCTTTTGCTCTTCATTTGCCTGTCACCTGGAAAAGCTTAGTATAAAAATGTGCAGCCATGTTTGTGATTCACAAGAAATAATCTAACCTTTTTTTCTTGGTTTTTTTTTTTTTTTTAAACTCACGCTTCTGGCTCACACAGTGATGCTGAGTGAGGCTTAGCTTCCCCTGGTGATGTGCAGATTCGCCTGAAGCATTTGCCACTGTTAACAAATATTCCAGTGATGATACAGAGATCATCTCTCAGAAACTGCAGCTTGATTTAAATTCACTCACTGCAGCTCATCTCAGCTGGTGCCCTGCTGTGTTTAATTGTCCCTCTGAAAGTACGCCTTCCTTATATCTTGATTATTTGGAATAGGGGGTGAGAGGGGAGTAGAAAAGTGAGTGGGAGATCTGCAAGGAGTAAAAGAGGACGAAGTAGTGTCAATAAGCAAGTGTTGTAGCTATGGAATGAGTTATCACAACAAAAGAAATGTAGCTAGGAACCCAGGTAGTCACATCCTCTTCCTACAAGAAACGTATTTAAAATGTTTTGGAATTATTTATTCGGTAAGGTTCATCAACACTAGCAAATGAAACAGTGTCATGGTGTGTCCTGAGGATATGAATTTGTCTATGCTGATAAATTTTATGAACGGCCCTTGGCAAAATTTTGGCTTGAGCCTGGCAGAAGTCATCCAAACAAATCCCAATTGGGAACTGGCACAGTTCTGGAGTCAGCAAAGGGCCGGGCCCATCCTCAACAGACAATCTGGATGCAGCCACCAGTTTTAGATGGTAACTTAGTTCAATAGGATGAACTCAGCTAAGCCAGACCAGGACCTCATGCTCAGAGAAGAGACCCTAGTGCCACTCTGCTTATAGATGTAAGTGATGCAAACAGTAAATCCCATCTGGAATGTATACTATGATATTTAAGACTAAACATTTCTTAGAGCTCAAGTTCACAGAGAGTTCTCAAAAAGATCAAATTTACTGTCATAATCTGTTTAAATCTCCTCCAAATTGACAAAGAACACAAATCTCACTGCACCTCCCGGGTAAACACTCCAGCCAGGAGACTGTTTTAAGGATGATGGGCAGAAACTCCTCCCCGATAGACAGCTGAGGAAAGGTGAGCCCTATGCAAGTCAGCACTGCGGACTCACAACCTCAGGGGTGGCACACTGTTTCGCTGGCTCTCGGCGTTACCTCTGCTCATCTTGGACTCTTCATCAATTCTCTTCCATCTATGTAATCTCTAAAAATCAGGGGCTGGATCCACAGGAGGTACAAACAAGCTTCTGTGGGACTACTCACATGCTTTTACATACGTATTTAGGTAATCTCTAGGTGCTTGGTGGACTCTATAAAAACAAAGTCCCAAGTCCAGCAAAAAAAAAAAAGAGTCATATTTCTGTCTAAAAAGCCATGTACTGGGACTGTATCTTCATGCTACAGGGAAAATCACTACTGTAATTAATTTAAGAATGTGTCCTTTCTAAACCATATTTCAATCGGGTTGTATTTTTGAATAATTAGGCTTTAAAAAGAAAGTCTAATGAGACTAATGGCTATCAAATTACTAGATTTTGAAAATCATTGATTTTCTCATTTACGCTCATACATGGCTGCTAAAATTAATTTATTTCATTTGCATATAGAGATTGCATTTGCTTTGACTTCCAGAATGTTTCTCTCCCGAGTTTCTCATCAAACTTTCAATATTCATTTTCATAAAAAGGCAAGTGATCCTTTAACTATGCTCATTTGCATAGGAACTGAGACATTATCCCTCATCTAAATAAGCACTATTTTAATTATCCTTTTTGTTTGAATATATTCTACCCCAGAGTGCTTGGATATTTTAGCTGTGCTCATCACCATGGTATCTGAATACCTTGCCAAAATTATAATAGAAAACTCTAACATCAGATTATTTCAAACCTTTTGCTTTCTCCCTTTTCTTCGAGAAATGCTTCTCCCTTCTCTTTTCTACTGCATCAGCTAAGCTAAGTCATTTTTTCCACCCCTTACTAACTTTCCACTTTCTACCTCATAACTTTCCCTTCTCCTGCTGCTTCTCTGACTCCCTGGTTGAATGGCAAGGCTGAGCTGTTCATGCATTTGGAAAAGGTTAAAGTGCCAAATTACTTGTCTTTCCCCTACTAAGCACTAAGAAAAATAGACATTCATTCCAAGAGAACCCATCCCTAACAGCAGAGATAGAAATAATGGCAGAGATAGAGAAGTTATGGATGCCCCATCCCTGGAAGTGTTTAAGCCCAGGCTGGATGTGGCTTTGAGTTACCTGCTCTAATGGGAGGTGTCCTTGCCCATGGCAGGGGGGTTAGAACTTGATGATCTTTAAGACCTCTTCCAACTCTAACCATTCTATGATTCTATGAAATATAAGAAGAAATCCAGATAATGGTGTATCAGTTTAATACTAATGAAATATGTTAGTGGTAACCATTTATCCAGAGATATGTCTACTTAGTATCAATAACCAGCTTCCATCAACAAGAAAGGTGCATCATGATCAGTACATCTTCCCCTATCATCTCTCACTCATACCATGCTTCTGATCATGTACTAAACTGCCTACATGGCTTATTCTCTATTTTTGAAGTATGAAACATGCCCATAATTCCGCAAGGTATACTGAAGCTTTAGAAAATAATTAAAGAGAGAAACTCTCTTTCATTGTCAGGATCTCCTCTTTCCCTTCCTCCCACATTCTGCAAAGATCTGGTTTTGTTGGTTAGTTACTGTTGGTTGGTCTTGCTCTTTAAAAAATTGGGTTTAGTCAAATTATGGACAGTAGGCTAGATCAAATAAGTAGAGTTCAAATTACATTCTGAATTTTATGTGTTTGTGGTCATTCCAGTCTCTCCTCAATGAGGGTATTACTGCAGAAAAGCCTTATTTCTCGAGGAGAAGACTTGTGTGGACCAAACTGACTGTGGCCTGAGACTGCAGGCTGCGAGCCCCTGGTTGAAAAGGCTCTCCCAGAGAGGAGTTTGAAGAGGATTCCTGCAGTCAGTTATCAAACCAAGCTATTCTGCAGGAAAGGAACATTTCTATAGTGTTGATAGAGTGCCATCTTGAATCAGTAGCTGTTTTAGTTCGCCGCACAGTTTTATTCAAGGATGCAATTATTCATAGCAAGACACAAGGATGCCCTGACAATCTTAGTCTCTCCTGACTCCTGGTACTCTAGTAAAAGAATGCCGTATTGCTTGGTTGTCTAGTATTAACAAGGAATAATTCAAATGCACGTCCATCTGGTCCTTTGCCTCTCTGCCAGGAAAAGAGTCACTTTTACCATGATGGTATTTGTGATGTCAATGTGTTTTTCTGAAATGTCAGTCAGCCATTCCATTTTATGAGGCTTTGATCACAGATAATTTGGACTTGAACCAGGACATAAGCCCATTTTGACCTTCCTGGGTAGCGATGATCTGCGTACTGGATGGCACTGTTGCCACATAAAGGACAACCAAGAGATCAAGCCCAGTCAGCATGGGTTCATGAAAGGAGTGTTTCAAGGTCCTGCTTGACAAACCTGATCTCCTTCTAAGACAAAGTGATGTGCTTGGTTGATGAGGGAAGGGCAGTGAATAATGTTTACCTGGACCTTAGTAAGGTCTTTAATATGGTTTCCCACACCATTCTCCTGGAGAAATTGTCTGCCCATGGCTTGGACAGAAGTACTCTTTGCTGGGTAAAAAACTGGCTGGAGGGCTGGGGCCAAAGAGTGGTGGTGAATAGAGTTAAATACAGTTGGTAGCCGGTCACAAGCTGTGTCCCCCAGGGCTTGGTACTGGGGCCAGTCACCTTTAAGATCTTTATCAATGATCTGGACAACGGGATCGAGTGTACCGTCTGTAACTTTGCAGATAAGACCAAGTTGGTCTGCTTGAGGTTAGAAAGGCTTTGCAAAGGGGGCTGGACAGGCTGGATCAATGGGTCAAGGCCAATGGGATGAGGTTCAACAGGGCCAAGTGCCGGGTCCTGCACTTGGGTCACAACAACCCCATGCAGTGCTACAGGCTTGGGGAAGACCGTCTGGAGAGCTGTCTGGCAGAAAAGAACTTGGGGGTGCTGTCAACAGCTGAATATGAGCCAGCAGTGTGCCCAGGTGGCCAAGAAGACCAACAGTATCCTGGCCTGTATCAGGAACAGTGTGGTGAGTAGAAATAGGGAAGTGATCATCCCCCCATACTTGGCACTGGTGAGGTCCCATCTTGAGTACAGTGTCCAGTTTTGAGCTCCTTACTACAAGAAAGACAATGAGGTGCTGGAGCATATCCAATGAAGGGCAACAAAGCTGGTGAGGGGTCTGGAGAAAAAGTCTTATGAGGAGCAGCTGGGAAAGCTTGGGTTGTTCAGCCTAAAGAAAAGGAGGATGAGGGGAGATCTTATAGCTCTCTACAACTACCTGAAAGGAGGTTATGGCAGGGTGGGGATTCGTCTCTTCTCCCAAATAACAGGCAATAGGACAAGTTTCAGCAGAGGAGGTTTAGATTGGGTATTAGGAATTTTTTTTTACTTGACTGGTTGAGTCACAATCCCTGGTGTTGTTTAAAAGATGAGTAGACATAGTGGTTAGAGATATGGTTTAGTGATGGGTTTTGACAGTGTTAGATTGATGGTTGGACTAGATGATCTGAAATTTGCCTTCCAACCTAGGCAACTCTATGATTCCAAATTTGTGTATTTCATATGCTACCTTCAAAAGAGCTACAGCACTGCAAGGTAGCAGCTTCTGTCATTCTGTGATCCATCCACTTAAATTAGATGCGCATTTTTGTGTTGTTACTTCTGGAAGTTACTCTTCTCAAGCAATAGGTTAACAGCATGTATATACTAGCCAGGAGTACATCTAAACTGGAAATTAGGAGAATTTTTCACACCATTAAAAGATTTAAGTTCTTTAAAAAATCCACCCAGCTGGAGTACTGGAGGTGGGAAATGGTGGGAAATTCAAGATGAAGTTGGAGATCTTCTGCAGGTGGAGTTTTCCAGAGATTAAAAAGTCCAAATGATTGAACCACTGAGACAAAATGGAAGTATATTTAATCCAGTAGATGATCTGCTGTAGGATCAGGTCAGAAACATATTCAAGTAAAACTTATATTGGGAAAAGTATTCTGCAGTAGAGTGAAGGCCTAAAGATGACTTCAAATGGGCTGAATCTTGGAATCCTGGGTATTTCGCCTGTCGGAGATTTCATGTGGTTTTTCAGTTTCTAAATCTTAGTTATTATTCTCCTGATCTTCATATTAGTTTACCTATGGCTATGCCAGCTTGAATGCACCCAGTGTGTTGTCATCACAACAACTAAATAGCTTTGTGCTTCACTGAGAAGCTAGCTGGGAATCTCTTGCTACAGGAATTAGCCAAGGAGTCATGGTCAAATACTAGACCACAAAAATCTAATGAGTAGGAATATTTCTTTGGCTGCATCATCTCTACTGAGATGATATATGTGAACAGAATAAAAAATAAAACCAAAAATGTGTTTGCTTTGCCAAAGGAGGCTATTCTTTGTCACTGTCTGCACTGTTTTTGAGTATTATCATCTGTGCTTTGCAGCGATGGAATTGGAGCATGTAAGATCACCTTACCTAAGCCGAACAATAATTAGTATCAGATGGTCATCTCATTTTGGGTACACAGAGATTAGTTCTTAGAAAACCATGTATGCTTTTGTGGTATATCATTGATACGCCACAAAGGCAGACTGTATGGACCATAACAACAAATGCAATTAGATGCCTGACCGCTAGTAGTTTCACTGGCATTTGGTTTGTATGTCATTTAGGAGTTGGGTAACATCTTAATATCTATGTCTGTAAGAAACATATTTTGGCATTTGTAAGGAGACTGCAGTGAATATCCGTTTGAGTGGCTATTTATTTCTGTACAGGAAAAATAAGAGGAAAAAAACTCAATCCTATAAATATAAACTCAAAGTCCTGATTCAACCAGACATACGAACATATGTGTAACCTTAGGCTCGGAATCTTACTATTGACATTTAGTTTAAGAATATTGCCTAAATCAGGCTTCTAATTACCGGGTGGTTTTTTTCCCACAACTCTCATGTATCTTTACAATGGTCTGACATACCCTAAACCAAATTTCCACTAAATCAGTTAATCTGGATAAAGACACTGGTGAGCAATCGTTTTTTGGGCTTTTTTTCAGAGATTTTGGCTGTTTTCTTACTTGAAATTCATTTGAAGATCTATCCATAGAGATTTCTAGATGTACATTTCAAAAAGAAAAGGGGTTGGGTGGGGAGAGAAGGGTAGGGGTGTGGTGTGTGGTTTTAGTCATTTGACAGACACAAATATATTCTTTCCTGAAAGAGTTGAAGTAGGCCTCTCCATAAAAAATGGTGATAGTTAAAGGAGCAGAAATATATTCAGTTATTGATAATGATTCCAAACACTTTCTTTACATGGCTAATATCAAAAGGAGAGGATTCCTTGTGTACATACATGCATACACATCTATTTGACCACAGTAACTCACCCTCAAGAAAGGAAATTTTCTGTCTGCTGTGTGAGGACATTCCTAATGAATAAGGGCTGACAACACACACTGCTAATTTGATGAACAATACTGGTTATTATAGGTATTGGAAAAATATTTTAATTTTTATGTGTGCACAGTGTGCTAGATAACATGTGTACAACTTTTCATTTCTAAATAATGCCTCAGATAACAGGCTTAATGAAGTAAATCATGGGTCAGTATAGTCTCAACAAGAAAGGGAAGTAGAACAATAGAAAAGCACTGCTTTTTCAGACTAGAATACAAACCAGTATTTCATAATTACAACTGTGATAACATGTGCTGATATCCCAGAGCCAAACAAATTTGGGAAACAAAGAGATTTTTATCCATCTTACAGTCAAAGTCTAAATACTGCAGATTGATCTCTTAACTTCAAGAACAGCAGTACTGTCAGGAAAGCAACTAGAGGTTTTCTGATTAAAAAGTAAAGGCCAGCTTGGGGGTTGTTTGGCTTTGTGAATGATAACATTTTCTTATCTTCAAAATCAATCCTTTTTGGAAAGGAAACTGTTAAATCCTGAGTATGCTCATTAGAAGCTCTTGGAGAACAAACTGCAGAGCTAAATGAAGCGTGAATACCATCCAGAAATTGCTCTGAGGATGTACTAGGAGCCATACATTTGAAACAGGCTTTGCACTTTTGGGTGCAACCCTTGTTTAGGGGGTTGTTTGGGGGGATTTAAGTGGAATTACATGAGGGTGTTTACTAAAGTAATGAAGCAAGGCATTTTAATGACACTGCATGGCTATTGATCATCATGGCAACTAAGATTTTTATATAGACAATGATTTTTGGATACAGAAATCACCAAATATGCATGATCTGTCACTGTAAAATGAAGAGGGTGTTTTTGAGTTCGTTCATATGGTCATGTACTCTTCAGTAATAATAATAATATTTAACACATCTGGGTCATTCCATTTACCAAAGAACAGGCATTATGGACTGTAAATTGTGGCTCTAAGGCACAGGCTCAGCTAAGAGAAAAAGTAATGGTCCGATGTTCCTGCGGGAACTCATAAGGACAATGTGCCTAAAGGCATCATGAAGGACAGAAGCACAAACCCATAACTGAAGGATTTCACAAACTGTGATGTGTACTCCCATGGCTACTCTGTGCTCTGCCATTATTGTATCCAATGCACAAAGGAAGGAGATTTCTAGCAAGGGCAGTGTCATTAAAGACCCTAACCCTGGTTCAGTGCTGCTCAGCTTGGGTAGTCATTTATTGCAGCTGAAGGGAAGAGGAAATGCAGACATCTTGAAAAGGTAGAGGGAAATCTAGGACAAAGTTTGATTATTTTCTTCCTTAGGACCTGGAGAAATAGTGTAAATTATTTCATGATTTTTGAAATATATACCAGTTGTTTTTTTAATTTAAAGTTAAGTGAAAATTTAGGAGAAATCTCTGTTGGATCATTTGTAATGTTTGATTTCTCCTAAATAAAAATGTTACATTGCAATGACAATCAAAAACCAATTGCACTCTTTCAATTATTTTTAGGTGAAGATTGATTTTAGCTGCAAGAGCAAACTCATATTCTGAAAGTGTTGAACAAAGCCTGAGAATTTAGGGACAATGTCAAAGATACATAAACAAAGACTCTGCCTATGCCCTCACAGTTAAGAAAGGTATAAGAAAATATTCCAGTACATTATAGTTGTTCCTTAATCTGGTCTTGACTAATGGACTAATTGCTAATTAATACTCTGCAGTTATCAGAAGACACCCAGAGTCCCACAAACAGGTTTTTCTAATAATGAAACATTAACCAAAGTAAGAAGTTCAATCTACCATAAATGAAATCAGCATTAATGCCAATATGGACTCAAAAAGTGGGTTTGATCTCTCTTCTGTTCCTAGAAGGAAGTTCTGTTTCATATGCCAGCTCATCTGCTCTAATTCATAGCAATTAACAGTGGGATTCTCTGCACATGGGCCTAAAAGCAATTTCCTATGCAGGGTCTTCCCCAGATTCTGCGCCAGTGGTTGGGGCACCAGAGAGATCACACTACATCCAAAGCAATTAATCAATAAATAAACATACAAATAAATGGTTTACTTTTCTTAACTCTTAGTGTGGAAAGGCCCAGTGTTCAGATTCCTCTGTGCTCTACACAGTGGGTAAAGAGGGATCATGTTTGAGAAAAGGCACTACAAAATCTGGCTCTGGATGGGAGACTTCACAAACATTTCTGTAAGACATGCTGAGAAGGGTGCGTTTTAAAAGCCTTCTACCTAGGACTGTTTTTCTATGCTCTGGACTGGGATCCAGGACACCTGGCTACACTTCTCTCATCTCCATGTGGAGATTACACTGTGACTCAGCTGTCAAGTTCCCATCTCATCCTCCATCTTCTGCTGACAGTTAAAAGCCCTAACTGTCAGGCCATAGGCTACTCTGAATACGGGGGTAAAATGGTATTGGGGTAAGAGGTTTTCATCCTTCACCTTTAGAAGCTGGCATATTTTACAGAGGATAAGTAAGAAATCATTGTACAATTGAGAGATAAATAAAAGATTTGTACTCATGCTCAAAGAGCAGTTCAGGCGGCTCTTGAGGTAAATAAAGATCATAGATTCCTGCCTAAAAGGCAAAGATGTTGGCAGGGTTCCATATTCTCAGGAATTGTAGATCAGCCTGCCACAGTTAAACAGAACGGTCAAGAAATAAAATTAGAACAGTGAGCCCAGAAACATTAAAATCAGGCAAGCAATGCAAAATATATTAAGTGCTCACTACTACAAATAATCAGGACCTGTTATTTGCCCCTGATGTTCTTTAAAAGGTGTTTCTGTCCAAAGAAGTAATCCAATTTTAATCGGACAACTTTTTGGTGGTGATTTTGTTTGTTTGTTTGCTTGAAGTTAGGCTACAGATCCTTGTCAGCTGCTCTTAGGAGCAAAAGAGAAACGTTGCCTGCTTAACATCTGCTGTCAGATTATGTTGCCTCTGCTTTCAGAAATGAATGCAGAAGACCAATTCAAGTTCCTGTCAGCTGTGATGCCTTTTGGACATATTTCAATCAAGCAGCAGGCTTTTCTTTACACTTAAAGAATCATTAGAACAGCTAAAGTCTTAGGGAAAACACATTTTGATTACAATTGTAAACTAATGTCTAATTCATTTAAATTACTATGTATTAAGTAAATATTTGATCTACTTTGAGATCCATCACACATAATTGTAGCTCTGTCTTGAGTTTACATATTCCTCTGTCCTCCAAATTCCAATCAATAGAAAGCAAAACATCTTTTACAGTTAGTGCTGCAGCAATCTGATATGTCAGTGTATATGTCCACATATCCTCCCTAGGAGTTATCTGATATTTTACATATAAACTGTTGATAGTTCCCACATCTCACAGTGAACTTACTAAGTAAAAGTTAATGATAAGCCTCAGCTTACCTCAAATGATTCATTTTCATCTACTGTGTCAGCTAAACTTGGATTCTGCTGACCAGATGTCCGGGCAAATCTTTGAGGTGCCCCTGGGCCCCCTGTGTATGGCATAGGGAGTTGCAATGTGACTCTATCTGAATTCTCTTCATGTCAAACAATTGTCACAACAATCTGAAATCTCTCACAATGACGAGTAGGGATGAATCAAGCTTGATGTTCAAGAAAGGGCTGTATGGGCTTCTGTGTGAATCACTTTTTCCTATCCAAGAATGCATCAACAACTGCAGCTCTCTCATTTTCCACACAGAAAGAAACAAAATGTTATGACACCTATTCTAGTAATGTAATTACAACATTTGATGTTCTCCCAAAAGCCTCTATTTCTAGAGCCAAGTGATTAGCCAAGTATCTCAGTTTTCAATCTCTTTCACATAGGCTTCCAGGAGAAAACCTGGAAGTGTTATAATATATTACCCCGACAAGCTCATAAACCAAAGGCATGTAAAAGTAGTTAATAATGCTCCCTCGTTTCTAAAGCTCACTATTTTAAGCCAATCATGTGCCTTCAAATTGCCTGTCTCATGATACGATTTGGCTATGCTGGTTTCAGCTCAGATGGTAATGCTAGTGTCTACTTCACACATCTGCAAGAGGAACTCTCCTACTGTGGGATTTTCTGGGGAAAAGAAAATCTGTACTGCTGCCTCATTTGAAATCAATTAATTTGTTAATTTTAAAGTAGTGAAGCAAAGCAAGTTTCTGGCTGCATAGTGTCCAGCTGGTCCCAATTCAATGGTGTTGCCATGTTATTTTCTTTTTGACTAGCTTCCATATCTTTCCATCAGACTTACTTCAGATTACCTTCAGCAGACTGGATATATCAGACCTAACCTACATGGCTTACCAGGAAAGAATGAAAGAAAAGGAGTTACATAGACTGGAAAGGAGGGTGAGTAGCCTCAGAACAACAGCATTCAGATACAGAAAAGGAGCTGCAAAGACAAAAGAATTATTTTCTCTGTGTCCAGAGGCTGAAAAGAAAAAAGTATAATGAGCTTAAATGACAGGGCAAAGAAGAAGCAAGCAAGAAATTATGAGCCTGGTGTAATAGAGTGCCTCTGGATATTGTGAGACATCTTTAGGTACAGGCTACCCTAATAACTCAACATGAGTCAAAGAGACATTGGTCATCTAGGGTTGGAGGGAGGGGATGGAATATATGACTTCCCGAGATCCTTTCAGCCCTACTTCTCTATGATTTTATGCACAAGCTATCTATGAATTGCATGCCTGGTAAGTGGGGCATGTCAAATGGGACATGTCACAGGTATGTTGGAAGAACAGAGCAAGTTTTGCAGATCCATGTAAGGTTTGTGTCAGATATGAGAACCCTACTCTGCAAGCCTAGACTGAGATTGCTGCGTATAGTAATAAAAGTATACTAAACTAAACCAAAAGTATTTAAACATTGAACTGAATTTTGTTGCTCTGTATTGTTATTTGGGGAGAGAAGTCCAGTAAAACATTACTTATGTGCCATGTACCACAACACCCAGTTTTTACATGCATAGCACAGAAAATGGAATTTATGTCCTTGTATTGAGCTCCTAGAATTTCTACCAAGATTTTATATAAAAACTTGTATATCACAAAAGAATTGCCCTCCCAAACTGCCTGTTAGAGGCAGTGCTAGGTGAATGGCAATTAAAAAAAAAAAAAAAAAAAAAGAAAAAGGAAAAATACAGAACGAGAGATTTAAGCTCTTAAACTCCAGACCTTTCTCAGCACTGAGACACCGCAGGAGCTCAAACAGAAGCAGCTTTTCCCCTCCATGTGGTAGGAAGGATGGGGTAGAAGAGGGCACTGTGCCATCCTCACCCTTGACAGTGTAGCTTAGTGGAGGGGACATAACAGTGCTGCCATGAGTCTGTCTCAGAGTGCTGATGGGATTTTAGAAGTCCCCAGTGGTCAGCAGTGGGCCTGGAGGGGTCTGGGTGCTGCTCTGCACCCTTCCCTCTGCCAGCTCCTCCCTGCTCCAAGCAGGGATTGTGCTGGGCACAGAGCTGCACAGCACATACTGGGCCACACTGGCTGAACAGTAGGGTCTGTAACTTCAGTGGCCTCAGGTCTCAAGTTGACAATTCTTATTGAGATGGATCATTTTTTTCTTTTCTTTTCTTTTTCTTTTTTTTAACTTAGGCTCATCCTCTTCACTTAAATCTGAAAAATTATGAATCTAAATCTCCATTACTGCTCCACACACACTAAGAGCTGAAATCTACAGTCTGTTCAGCTCATTACAACGAGTTAACGCTGGTATGCATATCCTTTATTGTTTTTTTCTTATTCTAACCACTGTCTGTCCTGAAATTGTGATGAGTAAAACAGGAGCTCTCTTTCCAGGATGATGGGGAAACATCTAGAGTATTCCATGGAGAAGGAAAGTATTTCTCTGCTAATTTCTTGAGGAAAGTAAACAAAGCAGCAAAACAGAGAGCACTTATTTTTGCAGTGTGGGAGCACTTTCATTTTCTGAGAATCATAACCCAGTGAACCTTTCGCTCCCTTCACATTCTGAAAAGGCGCATTATCTTGCTCCTGGCTCACGTTACAGGCTCTGAGGTCCTGCCGCAGTGGAGTGGCGGGATAGGTCATAGGGAGAAGCCAAAACAAACCTCTAAGATAAACTCATTTGTAACCTTAACTATGAAGAATCACTCCTCAATAATGTTAAAAACAAAATCAGTGCCAGCGAGTGGAAAAGGATGGGATAAATACTGTACATGCTGGAGAACTACATCTCTGAGCTCTGCTGACTCACAGCTTAAACATCGTACAAGTCAGGTGACATTACCACAGTGATAAATCTGATCTGTATCTACACCAGAAGACTCCTGAGCCAATCCTTTGTTGAATACTGAGGAAATCATAGCCATATGTGAGCATTTTTTAGTGGTGCCTTCTTACAAAATACATATTTTCCATTCTTTATTGAGCTGTTTATCTAGACTAGAATTATGATAAACTTCTCCAAAGGTTCATTTTCAAAAGATTCATATGGAAAAAATTAAAAACAAGTTTCCATAACAGCTATGAGATCTCCCTCTCCTGCTCCTCTCAGATGAACTTCACAGCCAGACAGTTGCCAAAGGCCCTGTTTGTGGCTTCCTGGCACTCAGCTGCACGTGCCAGAGAGGCAGCCCCACTCCTCCATGAGGATGAAGGAGGCCATGCACTGCCACTGAGAGGCTCCAAACCACCACTGCACTGGGCTGAATCCAGCAGGATGCCATATATTCCCTTTTTCCATTCCTTTTAAGGTGGTTTACTTCTTAGAGTACAGGGAAATCTGGATCTGACTCCTAAAGAAGACACTGAAGGATGGGGAAAGGCGTTTGCTTTGTATCTACATGCCATATCATCCTAGTTGGGGTACTTGAGAACAAGGACTAGAGACTATTTGACTTCTAAGAAAACTTTGGGCTAACTTGTGGAAATGGACATATGTAGCAGGTCAATTTGTGCTTCTACTTGGTGTCTGTCCCATCTAAGGCTGCCTGATGTTTTTCATTGTATAGTAATGTTTTGATTTGCAGCTTGCAGAAACTTTCTGAGATTTCACACTTGTCATCTCTCATGCCACCTATTTTTAAAAGAATTGTTAAGATCTTTTCAAAAACAAAAATAACAGGAGAAAAACTAAAAACAAGTGTTAAACAACATTTTTTAAAAATGTAATTGCAAAGCTTTGCAACTCTGTGTTTTGCAGGAATCCTGCATGGAGGAAGAGTGGGGATTTTGTTAAAGATAAATCTTATTTATTCATTCCTATTCCCTGTGAAATACATCCACATCCTAAAACTGTACAAGTCTTTGACAAGTAGTAGTTTACACATACTTCATAAAGACTTGCCACTGTTTAATAGCTGAAATCCCCCAGACAGGCAGTCTGTCTTCACTGAGCATGTCCCAGCTCCTTACAAGCTCTGTATGTGGCTAAATTGTGCATGCTTCACAGCCACAGGGAAAAGAATGTTTAAAAGAAAATGTACTCCACAGCACAAGGTTGCAATCTTGTTGTTCCTCTCTAATGGCTGTCCCCACACGCCCTGAGCTGGAGCAGTCCTGGGCACTGGATGTAGCACCAGGGAGCCTGTTCTTCTTGCACTCCTTCCACCTGTTGCTGAAACTGAGCATCTATCTGCATCTAACTGGCAGCTATCTGCCTTCTACTAGACAAGATCAAGAGTTAAAGACAGTGAGAAAAGTGAATTAAGTAGCAAAAGGTGGTCTAGATATCCTCATAGAGTAGAAACTGGGACTAAAACAGGGGAAGGACCCAGCAGACTGGGAAATGTAGGAGAGGAATAAGGGGGGAAAGTCTGAGAACAGCAAGGTGTGCCTCAGGTCCAAGCAGTGGACAAGGCCATGCAGAGGGACCGTGTGTTGCGAATAAACTGTGGTCAGGAGCACACAAGGGATGAGATGAGGACCCCATAGAAACAGATAGAGTGGACAATGCTGAGGAGGAATAACACTTACACAGAGGAGTTCAAGGGCTGACTGAGACTGACTGAAGATTTGGTGAGGTAAAAGGAGTTTTGGAAAAAGGAAAGAGAGAAAATAGGATAAGAATCCCTAAATAGGATGGACTTTCTGAGATTTCTGTGTTGGTTAGTAAGGAGGGACCAGGATGGGACTGGAACAGAACTGGAACAAGAACAGATAGCCCAAGAGTTCATCAGAAAAGCTGAAAAAGAAAATCCTTCTCAGGGTTGCAGACAAAGCCTAAAATCTTCCAGTTCAGTCCTTTCCCTACCTACATGTCCCATGCCCTGCTAATGTAGATATGCAAAATCTGCAGCATCCCTGTAACATCAAGCAGCCAAACTCTGCCAGCTGCAGTGCTGCTGATGAGCAATGAGGAGGTATCTGCATGACAAAACATAAGGGCATTGCTGGGAAGGGCAGGTCCTCCGTCCATTGGTTATATGGAACAGTTTGTACACCCATCTCTCCTAGGACACTTCTGCCCTATCATGAGTGTTTCAGGACTCAAGAGTTTTAGTGGTGCCACAGAGCCTGCAAGGTAATCATGAAGGTCTTAACATGGTCCGTCCTGGATGAGAGGATTCAGGTCCCTAGTATGTTCTCTAGAGCAAGGACAAAACAGGAGGGCCAGAAAGTGTTTGGTTGTAACAGAGAGATCCATGAAGGAACTGAAATACATATTGGGCAATAGGAAAATCAGAGTGTAAGTTCCACTTGTTCTGGGAATAACAAACCTCATTTAAATTATTTGCACAGTTTCTCCTATGATTTTTGTGTCAGAGACAGGGATGAAATCCAGTTCTCCTGAGTAACATTAATCAACCTCAGCCACCAGACAGCCCACTGTCCCCCACCTTATTCAATTCACATCTTCCAACTTGTGCAACAAATGAGTCAGGGGACTTACCAGACAACAGATGCCTTCACAGCACATTTGTGATTCATCCGCCTGGCAAAGTGGTAAAAATCATATGTGTCTTTTTAATTCAAGACTGTAACATAAGAAAGTGAATGAAAAAACACAGACAACATTAATTCTGGTATTTTGTTATTTTTTAAATCTTTGCATCTGCAGCCCTAGAAATGTTCTTTTAAGAGTTGTTAGATACTGGGTGGGGTTTTTTGTTTTATTCTATTTTCTGGTACACCGTGGCTTAGACTGCACCACGTAGAATCAGCTTTATAATCCCAGAGCTATAAGAGCACAGAGATTCACTTGGATTTATCTTTTGCAATTGACTATAGTAAAAAATCTAAAACTACCAATTTACTGTGGTCCCTATGCAAAAAGATAGTTATACCCAATAAAAAAGATAACCCAAATGATCTAGATTCATTTGTACTTCTATGTGTTCTTGATCTGCTTGTACTGGTTCTGTATATACTCTTTCATCTTTTTCTGACATATTCTTTTACAAGAGTCTTAATCCTTGAGGAATCTGGAGATTTGCAGTCTGATCTGATGTCAAATGTGATGCATAACCTATGGAACACTTCTGATACTACAAGTGTTCAAAATAGAACAGGGCTTTTTATACAGAGCATACACACACACACTGGTTAAAATGCCCCAAATGAGTCACATTTTCATTATGCATTACATTGGGCTGCAATTATTTGCTGTGGAAGATAACAATGCAAGAGAAGAAAAGTTCTTTGCAAAGGAAGAAAAACAAAGTTTCTGCAGAGCGATTCACACCAAAGCTGTCAGTCGAGCAAGGGTTGATAGAACTGGCACATTCAGATTGGATGAGTGTTCACTTGCATACATCTTTAATCCTCTTTTGTACTCATAGGTTATTATTTGACAGGGATTCTGCATTCTCATTAACTTCTCTTCCACCCTCATGATGTGCTCCAGAGAGTTGCAGAGGTTCTGGATACCAATAGAAAGTAACATCAGCAGACATTTCTTTCTTGCCTACAGACATACTTACTGGATTTGATGAGCTACAAAGACTCAAAGGTTATGGGCTACAAAGACTGCAAAGGTTATGATTTCTAAGCAAATCCTTAAAGTGTCTCTAATTTAGAGGCCATACTCTATTTTAGTGTCCCTATACTACTACTGGGGAGTATTACCTTTAAGTATTTGGCTATAGAAAAATCTCCATAAAATAAATATGAAAGACATTGAAATATTGTGCCCTACATGGTATGGTTAGGCTTCTTGAAGCTTCTTGAACCAGTAGTTTCTGAAAAATTGAAGACAGGGAAAGGAATGCATTGGCAAGATCAGCCTTAAATTTAGCTAACGGCTTCCACCCTGTGGCTGACCTATTGAGACCTAATGAGGCTGAGCTCATTTGAATTCCAAAGTCCAATCAGCCATTTCATCAAGAGAGCCATGATCATAACACAATAAGGAAGAGAGTCTTCTCAGACTGTATGATTTTATCCACTGTTTGATTACAAAGGGAACAGAAGAGTTATTCCTACCATTATTCATCCTAAATTAACTTGCCGGTTTTATGCGTTCCTACAAAGGGAGTGAAATTCATCTAGAAGACCATTCAAAGCAAAAAGCTGACCCACATACTCTGATGAGATCTGTATCACCCTTCATAGCAATGCTTGAGACCCAAGTGCCTGATGCAACTGTACAGACGTGTTCAGAGGATAGAGAAAGCTTGTGCACTCTCCCACCTGAGTTTCCCTTCCTGGAGAACCTGCCAGCTCTTCCAAAACAAGTTGACACAGAGGCATGTGCAAATTGGGCTCAGGTGTCAGCTCATATCCCGAGCTCATCTTTATGAACATCTGAGTCAAGCTTCACCTCTGAATCACCTTCTGGAAAGCTTTCCTTGCCGCTAGAAAAAAGAGAGGTTGAGATATTTCCCAACTAAATCACACTTGATTTTGTGACTATCCCCTTCCCTTCCACTCTCTTATTTACAAGTCAGGTAGGCTTTTAGCACAGAAACCAACCCAGAGAAGTTCAGACCTAAATACCCTCAAGGCTGCTAAACAAAGGCTTGAACTTTAACATCTCCTTAACTATCAATTGATGGGTCCTCATACTCAAGTAGATTTTTTTATTTACATTTCATTAACTCCAGCAAACTGCTGTATTTATTCTTAGTTTTTTAGTTCTGCTGGAAATATGCACACATTGCCATAAATATGAAGCAGTTGAAAAAACGGCCATCTTTTCATATGTATTCTGCTCATGATAGAAAATGAAATAACAAGGAATCATCAAGTCAAGAGCACAAAGGGATTAGAATACAATTTCTAACAAGTCTTTAGCATGCCTTTTTACCAACTCTCATATTTTCACTCTGTAGGCACATAGTGTATAGTACACCAAGTGCAAATGTCATCAATCTACTGTTTACAGTCTTTCTAACCTGAATAGCTAATAAGTTTAACACATTCATTTTTCAGTACAAATTAAGCCTGTCAGAATGACTCACACTTCTATAGAAAGGAATTTCTAAACATATTTAAGGGGAAATTTAGCTGTCACAGTCAGTTAGTTTGTTGAGGTAAGAGCAATCCCATGACTCTTTGTAACCTTTCAGAGAACATGGAATTTGGCAGATGAGGACCTGTGCAAGATAAATTCTTTTAAAATTTGTTTGTGTATGTATGTGTATGTGAAAAAGAGCAATTACAGACTCTGGAGAGCAATCCTGGAGAAGCTGAAGACGTACTTCTTTGTCTTGTACTACTAGCAAGGGCCTTTCTGTCAGTTATGGTAATGAGGTCGAGGAAGGATTTGGATGCCCTTTTTTTTTTTTCCTCAATTACATAAGTTGGTATACAGAAAGACATAACTCTCCCTGCAAATCTTGCCTTGCTGGTGTCCCCAGTTTTAACATCACTGCTTGTTGCGCTTCAAGTTCATCTTTCATTGCTAGGTTCTGAAATGTTTTATATACATATTGATGCTCAGAATGATATTTTCCTGAAGAAAGATCTAGCAAAGCAAAGATGTTGTAAGTTAAATATGGATGAAAGTCAAACAATTCTACTTGATCATTTTTTTCAACAAAAAAGGAGAAAAGTTAGAGCAATGCAGAAGTCCTTTATCAATTTCTTTGGTCGACTAGCTAAGCATCTAATTTTCTAGTCAGTCACTGCTTCAGTGGAAATCTGAGCAGCTTTTAATGAGACACCTCTTCCTTAGAAGGACAAGATGATGTTCCAAGAACACAAAGTTAGTTGCTTGCCCTGCCATTAGTATACCCCATGTCCCTCAAAGCAACGTGGGGACACTTGCCATGCCTCATTTGAGCTCACTACGTTGCCTCCTCATTTCCCTGTTCAGACACCAGATGAACAGACATGCCTAAAAGGCATGCCAGAAAATGCCAGTATGTCTGTATCCGGAGCAGAGGCCCCCGCTCAAGACCGAAATTCACGGCTTGAAACCTCATCAGAAAGTAAAAATAAAGTTTGAGCCATAAACGCCGAAGACCTCCAAAAGCCCTGGGCACAAAATTAAAAGGAGAAAGAGGAAGTCTAAGTCTGGAGTGTGGCAGTGAAAGCATTTAGCCAGAAGGAGGAGGATGTTGGTATAGGAAGGATGATTTATTACTGCAGGAGTAAGAGAAAAGGGACCAATATCCTTGCTGATTTACATTTGGCAATGCTGCTTCATTCTGGAGGGACTGAGAAGGAGGGTCCCAAGCTCCTTAAGCCAAACTCCACTCCTGGGCTGAGGTTATTTAAAAAATTCTGAGAAATACAGGAAGGCTAAGGTATCTGAGAAGAAGTGTGGCCTCCTTTTTTAATGACAAGCTGCCCTCACCTCCAGGTTTCCTAAGGGCATTAAATTGAAGAAGTTTATATCTATTATTATAGGCTAGGTTGTAAGGGATCTTTCAGATCATCAAGGTTGATAGTTGAACTTGATGATTTGAAAGGTCCCTTCCAACCCAGACAACTGTATGATTCTACGATTCTATGTTATACATAAGCTTCTTCAATTTACTGCCCTTAGAAAATGGACACCTGGCCTTTAGGCAAGTTGGATCACACAAAACAGGTGAAACCATTCCTAGATGTCTTGAAAACTTAACCAGTGAAGGTATAATCCATGCTGAGTATGAGCCTTGTGATTTGCATTCTTGGTCTTTAAACACTGATAAGCCATTTAAGTCCTTTCTTAGCAGCCGGTGACCTTTTGTGGATTTCAAACCTTGTTTAACCATTAATGAAACATGTCCCAGCATGCAGCTGGAGCTGCAGAGGGATGTCACTTTTTGACTCTTCTTTCTTCTCAGCATCCCTTTCAAAGAACAGATAAATTTCAACATAATTTTCACTTTAGGATCATGAGAAGATCACCTCTTAATCCAATAGAGGAATAAAGTAAGATGCATGGTAACGATGAGGCCAATTAGTTAAGTTGCTAAGGATCAAAGAAAATTTTGACATGCCACTGTCCATCTTATCGTGGGCAGATAATGCTGAATTCACCCACTACTGGAATTCTTGCATTTATAATGTCTTACATTTTCAGTCTCTCAGCTTCCATTCAGCTAAATTAGATAGTGTTCTGAGATGGGCGGGCACAACGTCATTTTACAAGGACAATTTTCAGTTAAAAATGGAGGCCACTTTCAAGCCCACTTTTCTTTAAACTCTCCATTTCTTCTAACTGAGAATGTTAATAAACCGATATGGCATCAAAAAACAAGTCATGAGAGATTGCTGTTATCTAATCAAAAGCAGAATTGCCTTTCCAAAAGATTATATTTAGTTTCTTTTTGGGGGAAAGGAAAGGAAGCTCAGCATCAGCTGAACTGTATCAGGTCAGGCCAGTCACCATGGCAACAAATTTTTCTGATATTAGAAAGTATCACTTGGGAAGTGTGGTTAGTATAATAGCATCATGGATCATTTTCATACATTCGCTTTAGACTTAGGCCTTAAAGGCACTGTATCCTTTTCTTCTGAGAAAGACTGCAATATAATGCACAACATCCAGATCATAGGTGCAAAATATTGTTCGTATCAAAGAAACCAGGCAATCTCAGCCAAATAAAGGTCTTGAAAAGTTTGGCTGGAAGAAACCCAGAATTAGCAGCTACCTAGTAACCTGATTGACACACATAGCTGTCCTAGACCCTTTTATCTTGGTGGAATATAGCATAAGAGCATTTGCCTGCTATTTATATAATTAGATGCACAGATGCAGAATTTTTCTGAGCAGCAGAATATTACCTTGAATAGTGACTGCACTTGAATTGTTTCATTTCTTGTCACGATAGATTGAGCTGTGTTTAAAATATGCCGCTTTTGCTTTTAACAGTACGGATAAATATGTAATTTGACTACACTGGGGGATTTTCAGGCTGTTATGTCATTCTTTTCACTTTTTTCCTCTCTGGTAGGCACAGGGCTTGAAAAGAGCTGCTTACAGATATGGTGGATTCTTAAACTAAGTCTTTTGGAGGATTTGGCCTCATGGCATGACAAGTCCTGTATTTAGTGCAGATACCAGGGATGAAATCTGATGTGTACAATGCAGATGGTCAAACACATCTATAAATTGCAATAAAAGCATTGAAGATTCTTCTTTGTCAGTTAAACAAGTCCAAAATTCAAGACCGGACCAAACAGCCCAGTTACTGCAAGTTCACTAATTCAGTCGAAACATTACACTTCAGGATAAAGCAATGTACCACAAATACATGAATATGTATCTTACACTTTTTCATAAAGGGCAGTAAGGAAAACATTTTGCCGGCAACCATGTTGTGAGGAAGGGTGGGCCAAATTCTGATTTCACTTTCATCCATTCATCCTTTCAGCCCTGAGCTGCCAAGTGAGACTCCTCAGGATTTACACGTTGGTAAAATGAGCCCAGGATACTGCCCGGGATATTGCATGAGGTAATCCTCACCCTTATGGCTGGCTGGAGAGTTTCCTTACAGACCAAGGAAAAACCACCCGGTCTGTGCAGGAATCACCGGGTGAAGCTCCGTGGCCCCTGTTCTGCATGAGGTCAGACTAGATAATCAGAGTGTTCCCTTATGGCCTCGAAATCTATGAATCTATTAAATGAAAACAAATGTTACAATTAATCAAGCTGCTTTTCTTCTGCTGTAACCCACAGAGTTAGTCATGAAAAACTGGCCTCTCAAAACATGGTTCTTTATGGCTATTTTGGCTGTTGTTTGGTGCAACTCTGCTATGAATTAAAGACACAAGAAGTGTCAATCTTTCAGCTTCCTTTTTGCATCGGTTACCTGCCATAACTGGAATCCAGAAATCCTTGCTCAGTTCTGGAATAACTGAAGCTCAAATTGGAAGGTCTGAATAAGTAATTTCAGAGACAGGATGCATTAAATGTTTTTAGACTGGTAACACAAAGCTGTAGTGGAGACATGTATGTGTCTGTCAGCTGCAGCCTGCAACTGTAGAATGCTGAATAACAACAAGGGTGCTACGTCACACATGTGGGCAGAGTTCAGTCTCCTAAAATGGAAACCCTGTTGCATCATCCCTGTGTAGAGGACTGAATTATTATAATTGTGTGAGTGTAAACAGGATACATGTCGTATATTTTTACCTGGGATCCTGCACCCCTCATCTATTTGGCATGGCATAAGCCCTGTCCAATGCGTGTTGCAAAACCTGAGACCCACCTGTGAGAACACAAATTGCACCAAAATAGAGACGCTGCTATCACACAGTAACAATATGACATCTTTGCAATCCTACCCAATGATTAAGCTATCCTGAAAATAGCTGTTCTCAGCCATATTGGTTGCTCAGTGTAATAGTTCAACTTCTTTCTGTGAATAAAAAAAAAAAAACAAACAAACCAGGAATTGTTAAATCTCTCTGAGACACTGAGCAATTTTCCAACTGTTAAAACCAAACAAAATGTACAAGCTGCACAATATACACACTTTGATTGCAAAATGTGATCTTCATTATCACATAAAGCCTTGGAAAATGGGATTTATGAAGATGAAGTTCTGTTGTATGTAATGCAGGCTGTTTATTGTGCTCAATACAATGATCTGAGTAAAGATCTTTGCACTGAGGATAGTATTTTCAAAGTAATTTTCTGAGCTTATTTTCCAGATAAGATATAAAGTAAAAATATATTCTTCCTCCTTTTTTCCCCTCATATATCTAGTGACCTGTACTATTTTTGAATCATCATAATGGACTAAGAGATTAGAAGCTTTCAGTTAATCCCAGAAAAAATAGAAAATAGCAGTCATAAGGTTGGTTGAATTTGAAAAAGAAAATATGCATTGTTTCATGTTTAAATGTATTACTATTAACTTTTGCTGTCATTCTTCAGGCTTAGGCATGTGAAATACCAAACATGATGGTAGAATATGACCTGCCAATTCACAGAGTGAATTTGAAATGACAATGTCTCCTGTGATTATCAAAACTAGCAATGACTTATACAGGCTTTCTTACGATATTAAATAAAACCCTATAGTATGACTACCATCTAAATGAACATATCAGTATATGAATCATTCAGAGAATTTTAGCATTTGTATTGAAGTGACTTCACATATTATATCCTATGATTTGTGACAAAAGGTAGTGCTTTGGTGCCTATGTGTATCCTTCTTGCAAATTTTTTATATGTCACAGGATGTCTGAGATATCTGCATTGGGCAGAGAGAGATGACCTCCCTCTTCTGAAGACAGAGCTAGAGGCCAGCCAGGAGACTCTAGAGCATCTACTATGGCACTAGATAGCAAAATTTAGTCAGCTGAATTGAACTTGAGGCATCCAAGTTCTCTCTGTTGCTACTCAATACAATCACCAGAGTCTGGAGGGTGACTCAACTTGTTCGATTGTAGACAGATAGTGGCTAAGCAGCCAAATCACTTGCTGGGTTTCAGCAACTGCATTAACTAGATCTCTGCTGACTGTTCCAGGAGTCTAGATACCTAATTTACATGTAGATGGGTATACATGAGCATGTGGAGCCTTAATATCAAATGGATTCCTAACCGCAGGACTCAATAGAGCTGCCCAGAACATCTAGTGTTGTTTTTGATGCCCACGGCACCACTCACGGCATCTAACTACTTTTCAAGAAAGGCAGAAGTATACCATATGTCCTGCATTACACCTGCTATCATTACAGGGATGTTCAGACACATTTTGGGATATCAGCTGGCACTAAGAACATAAAGTCAGTCAACTGACCTAAGTCCATAATGCTTTGCTTTCCTTCCACACTTTCAGCAACTACGATGCATTCTAGATTGCAAAGGCTACAGTCCCTAGTGAGGACAAAGTATATTTAAGGTAACATTGTATGCAGAACTGGGCAATTAATTAACCAACTGCTCATGCAGTCTGGGTTGGGAAGAACTCAATGCACTAGAGCCTTTCACTGATGGAAACCACCATCATTCCTGTCTCGCCATCCATCACCACGCTCATTTAGTAGTATTTTAAATCTTTCCTGTCTGTGACTGCACTGACAAAATAGATTACCAGGGACAACCAACCTCAGACTGCCCAGAGAAGGGTCAAATTAATAGCTGGTAAAGTTGGGAGAGGTGGAGAGGGGGGACTCCAAACTTGTCAAGGGCAATCAGAATTAATGCTTGAAAGGAAATAAAATCAAGCAGATGAAAACCAAGAAACTGGGACTTCCCTGAGGGATGACGAAAACACTTTAGAATAATGGCCCAATTATTTAATTCTGAATTTCAGTGAAAATCCTATAAAAGTACTTAAAACACCCCCATTAGCACTAAATGAGCTCATCTTGATTAATGTTATTAAAACAATTGCCAAAGGGTTTAGTAATGATTAAGTCTTTTATCTCAGGTGATAAATTCTTAACATTCTAGATACAGTAGGGTAAAGCATAAAAATAAAAGTTTGTTTTAATTTTAATTTTTCTAATTTATTATCTTCTTTCTTCACCCCTCAGTCAGACCCAGCAACATGTGTACATTTCCCTCCTAACCTTAGCAAGTGTTGCACAGGAAAATGATGCAATAATTTTCCTATGTTTCAGCTGGTTACTTAGGTGCTTCAACCTGTTCTTTCCATTAAGTTTGCACACTAGTCAAGACACCAAATTAGAAGATTAATATCTCTAGCAACTGTTAACAGTTAATAACATGGGACGGGCTCAGTCAGAAAATCTGACCTGCTGCCTGACTGCATCTGTCTCTTTGTACTGGTCTTACTGATCTACCTTAGACACCTTAATCAAATGCCTACATTTAGGTGGATGAATACCAGTCTTCAAACCCTGCACAGGCAAGCAATTAGAGTAAGAATCCAAGCCCAGCTGAAGCCATTAAAAAGACCCCTGTTGACTTCAATGCTGAATATGCCTAGGTTTACAGTACTGGTAATTGAGACTCATGTTTGATAGTTTTCACATCCATCCCACAGTATCCTGGCCTTTCCCTCTCAGGGGCTTCAGGTGAACAAAACTGAAACCAAGTATGGGCTTTGTATCACACACATGAAGGAGCCAGGACACAGGAATCCTTCCCCACCCAGGAGCAAGTCATGGAGAAGGTTTGTCCTCTTCCACATCCTACCCCACTGGAACAGCAAGGAGAGAACTTGAGGACACAGCCATAGTGCTACCTTCCTCTGCCAGTACCAGTTATGGGCCATGGCATGCCATCTTTCCAAAGTAGCTCTGCTGCCACTGTGGATCATGACAGTCAGAGAAACTTGAGGAGCTGAGGTCTCACTCTAAAATAACTCTAAGTGCTCAGCACAAGTGCCATTTGCAGAGGACAAAATGCACAGGAAGTTTTTATTGGCATGGGTCAAACCCCAGGGTGCACAACAAAACATCTTTAAAGTACTTTGGAAGTTCTAATTCTTTTTCCTCATACATATGTGTGTATGTGCTAAATCCATTCCTTCCCTCCATCCCAATTCTGTGTGCATATTGGTGTCCCAAGCAACTGGTGCTGAGTAGCAGTTTTGCTGTTATTCAGGTTAAAAGGGAGTGGTGTGCACGTTAGAATAGCTTGAGAAGACCCTTACAGCCCTCCTTACTTTTCTCAAATTCCTTTGACAGGCCAACAGGCATTTTGCTTCAGTCAGAGCTGAGAGCAAACTGTGATTCATGAGTACTCAAGCTGTGTTGCACTGGGAAAGATAGAAGGCTGCTTTTCCTTATCTTCTCTGTTACAGGCTCTTCTGGCTGCATTAGGGCACACTAAGGTTTTCTCTTGGGCAGACATAAAAGGGAGATTTGGGAGGCTTTCTTCTCCCGTGCAGTCAGATGAGCTCTAGTCCTTGTCACTGGATAACTATACAAATATCTCTGTGAAAGCCCTTGGAGACAGGTGCAGACAGTACCATTGCTCTTCTTACTGGTCTTTGTATATGTGGTCCCTTCTCCAGAGAGTTTTTGTGTTTATGTGGCAAGATCTGGGCATCTCCTATCCTCAGGTAGACACAATTCAGAGGCAACCTGTGAAAAGCAGATACAGTGGACTTATAGTCACCAACAGCAAACTCAGTATCCTGGGAGCATGCACAGCCTCCAGTGAAGCCTGCACGTCCTGCTGGGCTGTTCTAGCTGGTTATGGCATGTCTACAAAGATTTCCATCACATCCCTTCAATGCACTGCAGACCTAGTTTCACACCATACCGTGCCTCCAGCTCTTCATCCAAAACCCTGTAGACATCAGTATTTCCTTAGGTTTTTCACAAGTGGCATACAGAGCAACCCACTGTGGAGGGTTATAAGCTTCTGTGCTTATAAGTATCTGAAGGATGGGTAGGAGGAGGATGGAGATGGACTCTTCTCAGTGGTTCCCAGTGACAGGCAAGGGGCAACAGGCACAAGCTGGGACATAGGAAGTTCCATTCAAATATGAGGAAAAACTTCTTTAGGATGAGGGTGCCAGAGCACTGGAACAGGCTGCCCAGGGAGGGTGCCTCTGCCTCTGGAGACCTTCAAGACCCACCTGGATGCAGTCCTGAGTGATGTGCTCTGGGCAATCCTGCTTTAGCGGGGGAGTTGGACTAGGTGATCTCTAGAGGTCCCTTCCAACTCTGACAATTCCATGATTCTGTGAGGGATACAGCAATACAGAGAATAAAGGTCCTCATAGCAACTCCCTTTAGTGACACCAAGAAATGCTTAAGTGGAAAGAAAAAGGTAGCTTCAATCCTCTTGACAAACCTGCTTCCACATATTGTTATCAAGATGATAGTGATGCTGACAAAGAACTCAATCTGAAATGACCTTTGCTCAAAGAAAGTAACCATTTGCATCATTTTTGATACTATTTATGTGCATGTATATGGAATAGCTCCTGGTCTGTACAAAGGGAAGTGACAATGAAACCTGAGCCTGTAAACACAAACCAGGGAAATACTAACACCGAAGATTTAATGAAACAAAAATAAACCCAAACAAATTTTAATTACTTTCTTTGACTTGAGTACTTTGTAAAAAAAAATAGTTATAAGCTGTGCAAAACCTCTGGTTTTCCACTTCCTGATATTTCTTCAACAACCTCAATGATCTGACAAATTCTCTGGAAACATATGAAATGTGAGATGTCCTCAAATTTCACAGACCTTTTCCTTTAATCCCACATTTTACAACATGTAGCCATTAATGGCTAGCAGTTTGCAATTTGCTTGTCTTCACCAAAACTTTGGCAAAAAGTTCTTATTTGTTGCTGTTGAAAAAAAAAAAACCTTGAAGTTTCAGTAGCTTCTCCCTACGTGCCAAGGAACTTGCAGCAACATGTGCTTTCTTGAAGTTTTCTGTGAAATATATCCTACTCTAATTCACAAACTTTGACTCCTAAGGTCTCATTTGGCCTCTGAATTTATTTCTCTATGGCTTTATTTAGTCTCTTACTGAAATCCAGACACTTTTCTCCTTTTTCACACAGAGTTCATTTTCCATCTTTCTCCTCTCTCCCCTACTCTTTGACCCAAGGTTTTTTCTATCCAAAATGAAGATTCCCAGTCCTATTGTTGAACCCTGTACAGCCCTCAGAAGTATGTACAGCCACATCCATAATAATGAATTAAGTAGAGCCAGGACACAAACACAGATCACCATCATCTGAACTGGAGAAGGGTTACAGCAGTGCCAGGACCATTTCTGACCTGGGCCAGCCAACATTCTTCAATCAGTTCCTGGGCACAGCTAGGTAGGTCTCACTGTGCAAGGAATGGACTAGACCAGGGACTATTCAATAGCCAAGTTAGACGCAGCCCCCCTGTGTTGAAAGCAAAGAGACTTGAACAGTATGGATGTTGCCAAATGACTTCAGGGACAGAGAATGAGATCTCAATGGATGTACTCTCAGGGTCCCTTCTCAGAACCCCTGCCCTGCTGCATTTGTGCAAACAAAAGCAGATGCACTGCAGACTGTTAACCTGTTCTCACCATTGAATATGTCATTGTCCTTTGGAAGGACATGAGCCCACATGAGCCTGTGAACAGGCCCATGAACACCATTTGCAAAGGCTCATTTGATTTCACTCTGCTCAGGGTTTTCCTGAATGCTGCTCCCCATCCAGACACTCCCCCATGCCAACAAAATACGCGTCAGAGTGGCTGACTGGATTGTGCCAAGTGACTACCTCTACTCAGGTGCTGGTGAATTCCCACTGAGAAGTAATGCTTAATTTGGCTGTAGGTGTTTTTCCCCAATTAAAACTATTGGGTCTGTGTTCTCTGTTTGGTGGGGGGGAAGGGAGTGTGAAAAAATAGAAGAGCGCCATTCAATTGCACAAGGCTCATGAGCAATTAGCAACTCAGAGGGGAAAGAAATCATGAACCAAATCACAGGAAATGGCAATGGAGCTGCAAAGATGACATCATAGTTTATTGGAATTATTTAAACATCTTAGACATATGTGCAAAGCTCAATGGAGAACTCCAGCGCTAGACGCCAGTGAAAATCAGCTTTTCATTCAGGATCAAATCAAATATCCTTCTGATTTCATATTGGAGTGCTTCACTCATCTTTTTACACATGGCATCTAAATAAAGCCTCTGTCACAATTAGCTGGGCTGAAACAACCTTGGGTCTCACATGATGATGCGTATGCTTTAGCTGATGTGCATCCGGAGAGAAAGCTAACCAGAACCACAGGATATTTCAGACCTCGAGGGGAGGGAAGTGAGCAACTCTGCTGTGGAAAGTAGCTGGAAGGTATCCAGCTTCCCCAGGCCAGTCAGTCATGAATATCCTGCTCTGGCCACAGAGGGGTTGTGGAGGAAGCAGGCTCACAACAATCGGGAAAGGTTTGTAACCACAGGAGTCAAATGAATGAAGCCAAGAGGCCGCCAAGTGATGCAATTCATGGAGAAAAAAAAAATAAAGAAGAAAAAAAACCCACCCTCCTCAGCTCCTACACAGGAGCATTCATCATTCACTGTGACCTTCCAGGAATGTGCTGACAGACACAAAGCGTTTTGTGTGACATTGTGCCAGTGAAGGGGAATGACTGCTGCTCGCAGCATTGTTTCCTAACAGCAGGGCACCATCTTCTGGAGACTGCAGAGCCTGTCCCCGCTGCTCCAGAGCACTGCAGGCTGGGCTGGGGGTTGGGGGGCAGAATGATGCACCATCCCTTTGAAAGCAACTTAGGATGGGGAAAAAAAAAAAAAAAAAAACACCAAGAAACCAACCCAAACCAGTTTTCAGACCTCATATTAAAACCAGCCGCTGCTTCAATTAGGCAGAGGCGCCTGAGTGTGGGGGATGCTGTACTGGGATGGGATGGATCTAGGGGAAGCCTCAAAGGTCATCAGCACAGGACAGCCAGTGCTGGACAGATGAAGAAGGAAAAAAGAGTGTACCTCAAAGAGCACAAAGTACATTTCTTACCTTCACTGCACTTTCCCATATTCCCCAGAGAAAAAGATCCATCTGAGTATTTGTCAGCCTGCTATGGTACTTGTAGCACTGGCAGCAGTGAACTTGTATCTCCTTAAGCCACTTGGATCTGATATTAATTACTTCTTCTTAAAATATTTCAGAATGAAATACACTTTAATTTTAGGTGCATTTTATGAAGGAAAAAAAATATTGAGGCTTATATACTGTCTACAGGCATATCTGGTGACTTACACTGAAATTTATAGGAGAAATTAGAGGCATTAAGACACAATTTCCCACTAACACATCCTTTAGGCTCTTTTGGCTATGCTATGCTTTATTTCTGCCTCCAGAGCTGTGCAGTGTCATGTCGCCACCAGTATGGTGTCACCTGAGAAAAATCCAAGTCCCCAGAAGCCCACAGGCACATCCTGCTCCCTGCTCATGGTCACCTGTCAGGGAAGTGGGAAGCCCAGAGCTGTGACATGCCACAGGGCTGCAGGATGAAGGCAGCAAGAGGAGGAGGAGCACCCAGCCAAGGCACCAGCTTGGCGAGCAGCCACTTCACCAGCTTTTCACATTGATGGACAGGATCGCTGAAGGCACAAGGAAGGGACAGGTAGTGAGACTGAAATTTCCCTGAATTTTTATTTCAGGAAGACCCTTAGGGTGGTCCCAACATGGCCTTATGCCATAAAGACACAAACAGCACTATATGCAGCATTAAGAGGTACAGGCACTCGTGTAAAACCAGTAGCCAGGTAAAAAAGGAAATGTCTTCATTGAGTGTCAATCTACACCAAGAAGTTCAGTTCCCAGAGCTGTGTCTGTGAGGGACAGAAAAATTTAGAAATGCTACCAAAATCACTCTGCCAGCAAAAGCACTACAGGAGGGTACAGGGTTGGGGTGGCAGGCATTTTTCCTTCTGCTGTGCCTCTGTGGGGGACTTTGCTGCCCTGGGTGGTGACAGTGGGGCTGTAGCAACATGTTTAAAGACACCGCACTGCTATGGCAGGCTCTGTTTCCTTACAAGCAGAAGATGTGGTCTTGGAGGTTTAGAGGTCATATTGAGCCATGCTCAGTGTAGATGACAGTGTCTCATTCTTCAGAAACACCTCCAGGGACCTGTTAATTTCCTTATAAGTGGGGTAAACTTTGTTCCCTGGTGGTGAGCTAGGGAACTGATTGCAGGTTTGGTTATGCCTCCAATGTCATCTCTTATACTGTCTTTGTAGAGAGCCCAATGCCCACCCTTTTTTACCCATTCTGAACACTAGCTCAGTACAATGTACTTTTGCCTGAGTACAAGTAGAGTGGATTTTATTCTCCCCCGTGCAATGTTATTGTCCAGACTCTTAGAGTAATTTAAAAAAATAAATTATCTACTCCACTTTATATCCGCAAAATTCGTAAGTCCCAATCCTTTTGATGTCTGACATACGTGTCTTGCTATTCTGCTCTTATTAAAAGAGAAGTCACATATTTTAGTTGAAGAACAATGCCATAGGTACCATGAGCAGAAGTGTCTAGAGAACTCGGTATGTGTGGGAGCACAAGCTGCTCACCCTCAGCTGAAGAGTGTCTGGGTAGCTAGGTTTCCTCAAGTTCCTCTTCTATCACCTTTGCTGAAGGCTTTCCATCAGATCACATCATACAAGTGGAGAGGGAGAATAAGGAGAAATGCAAAGGCACATGGCATTAAGCTGCCATTGGCACCATGGTGTCTGCCTTCCTGAGGACTTTGTCTGCCAGGCTGGAAATTCAGAGAGTACAGGACAGAAGAAAAGAGACTGTCATGATGCAAGTATGGATGGTGCAGCCCTCACAGTGCAATGGGTCTGGCTGCTCTTGGCCAGATTTTGTTCGTGAGTAGATCTGTGGCTCAGAAGCCTCACAGCCAAGAGAAGAGGAGTGGAACCTTTCCAAGAGGATGGATGGATGTAGGTCCTGAGCATGGCTGGGGTTGCACACTGTGGGATTGCCATGTGTCTAGTTGTATTTCAATACTACAGACTGGAATAGACTCATCTGAACAAGAAGTAGTAAAATAAACCATTCAAATAAAAGGTGCAAGGGGCTACTGGTTCCACTGTGTCCTCCACAGAAACAGTGGGTCATCTGGCCAAAGCCAGGCAGAGGACACGGTCGAGTGATATGAAGACAGACTGGGAAGGTAAGGAGCCAGTATAGGAATGAGTATAAGATTTTGATCCAGGCTCAGAGAGGCAGGACATAGGGAAACAGTTGCAGGAAATAATAGATGCTACAACTCTTTAATAAAAAGAGCACAGTAGATGCCAAGATAAACTTGCTTTCTGTCCTTGCCTGGAGCTAAATTTTCAGGGCCATCTAGGTGATGAAATGATGAGTCAGGCAAAGGTAAAGGATTCACAGCACCTGTGTGGCATTGCGACTGGAAAACTGGGTGCTGAGTGATGTCCAGTGTGCTTCAGACAAGCATTTAGGTTTCTCACTTCAGAATCAAACACGATGCTTCATTTCTCACAGCCCAGTTGCAGCCCTCCATCTCCCACTGCTGCTGCTGGCTGCAGTCATGAGGCTGTTCCCATGCCCCTTGCTAGCTTGCTTCTTGGCATCCACTTCTGGGAACAGCCATCCGTGTGCCCCATGAATCTGGGAGCATGTGATCCTGGGCAAGTGCCTTATACCCTGCATGTCACAAATCAGGCTTGCTGGGAACAGTTCCCAGGGACTTCCTCAGTAATTGCCCAGTGGTCTCTTACAGTGTTTATTGGAAAATGGGGAGACAATCAAAGCAAACCTGCAGGGAAGCATAAAAAGATCAGATCTAATCTAAGCTGTGGGTAACAGCCTGGCTAGACAGAGTAAAAGCTTCCAGTTACAATTAATTTAAGAGACTAACTTCCTCCTATTCTGCGCCTGATGCAACAGCTGATTTTTATGAGATAATCAGCCAGATCTCTCCAGTTATCTAGGGGAAGGCTTCATCTCCCAGAGAGCAATGAAATACTAAGCCCACCTAGTGTCAAATGGCATAATTTAACTGATGGTTTGCACCAGTGAATATCAGAGAAAGATCTGACTCTGTATCTGCAAAGGCAATGTTAGTGAAAGCTAATATCTGTCCACTACATAACTGTGGGCTGTGGCAGCACGGCACCAGAAAGTCTGTGAAACGAGTATTGTCTGCCTTCATGGGACTTTCATCCCCAGGTATCCCAAGATTTTTTTGATTGCCACATCCCATGAATCATTCCTCCCTATATGGAGCTAACAGAGTTGTGTCCACCTTTGCCAAACACAGGCTGAATTCCCACAACCCCTTCATTGATTTATGCTGACGATCTAGAAAACTGACACAAAGATCTTTGAAAACAAGGTTATGGATATGGCAATTTATCAGAAAAGCAAGGCTACCACACTGCAGTAAGAAAATGAATGCAATGTTTTCTTTATCATAAAATCAAAGCATATTACGTTCAATAATTGCCAATTTCTTCTTGCTAATTCCACACATGTTGCAACATGGAAAATTGGGTATGGGGAGGCTTTTAAGGAGGAAATTACATCTTAAATTTTTTAATATATTTCCATAACTTCCAAGCTTTTCAAAGGTTCTTGATGAATTAGAGGATCTCAGTCCTGAGAGCTGAATTTAAATGACCATAAAAGGACTTAAATTTCAGACCATGGGTGCTCAGCCATTCTGAAATTCAGGCGTTATTACAATGTTTCCAGTTAGGCACCCAAAGTCATTAGTCACTTCTGAAAACCTTGGCATCAAGTAAAAGAGAAAATCTCCAACTGAGCTAACATCCTTCATGTACAGTCTCGTAAAACAAAAATTAGAAAAAAAAGTCCTAAAGCCCATGAGTGAGTCAATCTCATTCATTGTGACTGTGGTAAGCTGTAAATTATTTTTATTTAATAATAGCCAATACCTGGCTTTTATACAGCTTTTTTTTTTTTTAATCAGTGGGCTATAAATGTATTATAATCTTTAAATGCAGCATCGTGGAGCCATTAGTAGAAGAATTTAGTCAGTGTAGACAGACCATCATAGCGAAAGAATCCGGCTAAACAAAATATACACCAAAGTATTTGCTCCTCAGAAGACAATGGGAAATCTTAAGCAGGGAAAAAATGTGATGCTTTTCACACATATTATTCTTGAGAATGCATTTCTCAGTCGGATCATAGACAGTTGTGTTATGATCTCTTTCTCTTCTTTCTTCTTGTTCCTCCGACCAACCCAAAGGGAAGGAGATGACTGTATCAGGTTTTCTATTCTGTCCTCTGGAGCAAAAAAGCAGATCACACCACAGTCGCACAGTGTCTCCCAGGACCACTTGTGGAGTGGCTGCTTCAGCATTTACCCAAGGCTGTACCTGAAACAATCCCCTGCCCCATAAGCCACAGGAATTGACTCAAAAGTCCAGGGGCCAAAATTGTCCTCAGCTCCGCTCTCATCCTGGGGTATTTAAGTATCCCAGAGTGCTTACTGGGGAACCAATAGTTGGGTTGCAGGAGCAGACTATCCAGGATGTGCCAGCATTATGTTCCTACTGGCCAGGCTTGTTTTACCATGGAGCAACCTGCTGCCAGTCAAGCTACCACACTCCTATATGGACCTGATCAAGTAGAGGAGTTGCTTGGCAAATGGGTCTGGCTTTTCAAATTGGTAAGTTCCAACATGGCATGGTCAGCAAGCACCAGCACTGGGCTGCAAAGCAGCAAAGTCAAAGAGGTGGTGGTTGCCCAAGCAGGGTCACATCTCAACCAGCACAGCAGGTCTGTGCCAGACCCATGACCCAAAGGCCTAGGTAAGCCACATTGAGCTCCACTTCTCTCACCACAACATCATTACTGGTTGGGGAAAGCTTCCTGAAAGGTCTTACACAGGGTTGAAAGTATGTTCAGAGCCAGGAGGGAGCTGCACATGGAGTCAGTTATCTGGGTCCTACGCAAGGGCCTCATAAAGTTCACTTACAGCTGTTTTGTAAGTGATGTTATACAGCTTTTCTGCACAACTCGAACTAATTGCTGGACTGAGCAGGCGAAAGGTTGGTACAGGTGGGGCAGATCCAGTAGTTTTCAAGAGGATAATAAATAGAGCCCTTGTGAATCCTTTGCACGCAGCCTGGGTGCCACAGCAGCTATCTTTTTGTTCCTGCCACAACCCTACAGCTGAGCCTCCTGACAAGACAGAAACAGATAAGCGTAGAGGCAGGATCAGGCCCAAAGCAACCCCAGTTCACAGTCCATCTGACACAGAAACAACTCCTGACACTGGCACACAAAACTGGCTCCTCTCAAGGGAGGTAAGAATGGAGCACTTAAGGAGAGAGCACAATCTGAAATGGAAACAAGTCTCTAGGGCAGAAGGAGGGAGAGGTGGATGCAAAAGATTATGAAGGTACATAATAGGAAATATTATATATTATTATCCATCCAAAGCACCAAAGCAAATGTCCTGGATAGGTGCAGTCAATACAATTTTCTGGATATTTTCTTTCTAACCCAATCTTAGAATTCTGTCCTTATGCATTATCTTTATAGAATCATTTAACAGTCAAACCAACCCTCTGTCTCATTTTTAGCTAGTTTTAGAAGCTGGAGCTTCATTTGCTTTGCAAATAAGACTTTCTTTTAATGTAAAATGATTCCAGATAAAAAAACCCAAGCCCACACCTGACAAATTGTCACATAAAACTTTTTAAAGCATTTTAAAGAGTTAAGATGTACAATATAGTTGTATATCCAGCCAGCCATTAAAATAAATACTACTTTTTTCATCTCTAAGCACACAAAAAGTGAAATATTCCCAGAGAACAAAATATTTTGCAAAAAGTGAACATAAAAAATTATTATCCCACTCTGGAAAATAGGCAATGGTTTTATTTGACTTACATGCTTACACCTCTTGAATTGAATAAGTGTTTGCTTACAGCTATGGAAGGCAGTGCATGTGATTATTTCTAACACAAATCAATTAGTTTCCAGGCAAATCAGTAGGTACCTAGTTTGACCATGTATCTGGAATTTTCCATTTATCTAATTAAGAACTGCATTATTTTCAGGAATGGTTATTGCCATTATCTGCAGTGTTTCCCACCAGAGGTTCTCGCTTCAAAGGCAACATTTAGAAATTCAGATCAACCAAAACTCTATCTCCCTGTTTGTCACCGGTACATTTTGGAAACATCATCCCTGGGTCAACACTCATCTTGCTGCATTTTAATGAACAGTGTGAGCCCTTACAATTTCCATAGTAGCTAATGTTTTCAAATCCGGCAGAAGTTAACACCTTATTATCCTCTTTCACAAGAGTACCTGGATAGCAGTGACCTGGACAACCCACCGGTGCCATTATTCAGCGGGTCTCATCAGTGCTCAGAGCTTCTGAAAATCAGCCTGCATTTAATAGGTAGCTAAAAATACATAGACACATGCTTGCTTATGAGCTGGAGCCCTTTAACCTCCCCACCCTGCCCACACACCGGTGCCCCCAGCTATTTCATTTGCTTCTCGGCGATAGGGGTTTGGAAGTGCTGTGATACATAACTGCATTGCTGTCACTTAGCAACCTTTGCTGTGTTCCCTAAATGGAGTGTTTTATTGAGGAATTCATGTAAGATCGGCATTTATAACCAAATCAAAGGCTTTTTCCCTCTGTCACCAGATAATTAAAGCATAATAATTAAAGTTTAAAATAAACCCATGAGGGCTGTTTCGCACTGATCGAAATAGAAACGAGGAAAAACTTATCTAAGGTTCTGCTGCCAGTTACTGAGATTGCATTTACCTATTTTTTAACCTCTTGCCTGCCTGTTGAGAAAGGAAGTTGCTGAACTGGGGTTCTTGGCTGGGAAGAACCACCTTGGAAATCGCCTTTTGCCAGCCTCCATCAAGTCTTAGCTCCACTTATAGTTTATTACAGTAAGAAGAACTCTAGTGGGAGATGTGATTGTTTCCTGATTTATCAGTGTAACTTGTAGGTTGGATGGATTTCAGCATTATAGTTTATTCTCCTTTTTAATACCAATAGTAATAATAAAGTAATGTCAAGTATACATGGGAAAATTTGAGGTAGCATAAGAGAGAGGCTTGTTCAGATTTTACAATACACATATGGGTAATGCAGCAATATTTTATGCATACACCAAGCCAGTGACTATTTAAAAATATGTCCCAGTAGCCCTAAATGGTTGATAATGGCTGCAAGTACATGCTCCTCTGCTGCATGGATTGTGGATGATGGGCATCTCTCTGCAATTCTTGATCCTTTGCACCAGCAGTCAGCCCACCTTTGGCTGCTTCTCCTTTGGGTGGTAGAGATAGCTTGGGGTGGGGAGGGAAACCGAGGCAGGAAGGGCTGCACGTGGCTGGAGCCACCTTGCACCCTGGGTCAGGCAGTGAGGAGGGCCTCAAAAGGACCATGAATGCTGAGTATAGGAACCAGGGCTCAGGTCTATCAGCAAGAGTCCGCCTGTTGGTGGGACTGAAACCCAAGAGCTGGCTGAGCTGGCTGCATGGATAACAGTCCTCTGTCCTCCTCACAGGATGAGGTCCCCATCCCTGGCTGAGATATTCCCCCTGAGCTGCCCCAGGAGGCACCAACCAGGAGACAAAGGTGTGTCAGGCTTTTTGAGTGATTTTTTTTTTGTACCCACAAGACAGCACTAAAAAAAGGAAATGAGAAGCTGAGATTCGCTCCAGAGGGCTGTTTCTTGCCTGCTGCTCTCCTCCTATGTTGCAACACAGGAAATTTGCTTCTGCTAACACCTGGTGTTGTTTCAAACAGCCAGATGGTCCTAACCTCAGTCTCCTGTAATTGATGGCCTACTTGTCTAACCCTGTAACTATCTCTCACTTTAGACACAGATGCTGCATCTCTCTAAATACCGTTCCACATTACAACATCCTACCTTCCTGTTTCACATATCCATCAATGCAGCAGTTCTCACAGAAACCAGAGATGGCCTGTGTAAACCAGGAGACAGTGGGTGTAAGCAAGCAGAGATAAAATTTTGCAGGCTTAAATTACACTTTGGATGTGTAGCTGAAGGATTTAGACTCACTTTGTAAAATTAGACGTTACCTATATCCAGCAAGCAAACATGCAGTGACCCCAAGAGCAGGTCCCTTAGCTGCTCACAAAAGACAGGGTGCCCTGGTATACTACTCACAATGACTAACACTATTTTGGTGTTTCTACACACCACCTTAACTCCTGGCCCATTTCTAGCAAATCCATATAGTTCCAAAATCCAAAATTCAAAATTATAGTTCCAAATTTTTCTGAGTTCTTCTGGTTGGTGGCTCTCTCTGGGTGTCTTACTGCAGGGATCAGGATGAGACATCCTAGAGGCCACCACAGTACAAGAAGTTATTAGCAAAAGCAGTGATTAGCAAAAGCAGTGATACTCCATGAGTTTGAAGGTTGGAAGCTTTTTACTTGACAAATTGGAGGCCGCCCTGAGGTCCCCACTTCCTCTCAGTGCCTGTTCTGAAGAGAACAAAGTCTGACACAATACCTGGGACCCTGACAATGGACTCAGAAAATTGAAGCTGAGGTTACTGAGGCTACTAAGACATTTTGACATTTTGTTTCCTGATGCTAAATGGAGACTGTATTCTTCCCTCTCTCTTGGACCAGCAAAGACAAAACTTGATTCTCAGGTTTTCAGACGCTGAGCCACTGGCGGTCATTCAAATACCTTTCTTGCATAACCCCTGTTTCATATCATAGCCTCTCATAAGGCATCAAGCAATGTTCTCAGAGCTCTGCCTGGGACGGGGGAACTGCCTTTACCCCCCTCTTGTGCATGGAGAACTGAGGTACAAAGCACATTGGCTGAAGTAAATCCTTCAACACAAGATATCTGTCAGGGCATGGGCTGGATCCTCTTCCTGACATGGGACCAGGTTTTTGCTCCCCAGTCAATCCTTCCACTTCTTCCACCTTGGGCAGATGGTTTTGATACTACAATTTCTTTACTTGTGGTATGTCACCGCTCATGGCCTCATCTGGATGCGGTTATGTCCATGCCCTCAAGTTCACTGAGAGACACCAGTCATGTCACTTTATAAGGTCTGCCCACAATTATATGACAACTACTGTAAGAATAAAGAGGTGAGCTGTAGAGATGGACATAGTAAAATTTAGGTTGCAGTTTCATGGACATAGAGAAAAACTTCAGGTCCCGCTTCCCTCTGAGCCCATTTATTGCACTAATGCAGTACAAAACTATTCTGGGAGTACAGCAAGGAGTCGGGGGAGAACTAGGAAGAGCAAAGGAGAAAACAGGGAGAGTGACTTTTTCCTTTAAGCAGTAATAAACCGCTAGATCAGATCACCTGCACATAAAACCACAACCCCTTGTTTTACAAGAATTTACTGGGTCAAAAGAAAACGGAAGTGATTCCATGCCAGTGATGTGTGCAGAAGAGCAGCCTAGAGCAAGAGAAGAAACAAGCCTTGCAGGGAGGTGTAATACTTGTGCGGGCTCTCAGGCTGGGCAGAGAGTGCCTCAGAAAGCAACATGGTGTGAACAACTGAACTGCTCCCAAAGTCACCAGATCTCAATGAAGTCTGTTACTGGCACAAAACAAACATTCTGCCTCCACAAAACCACCCTACCCCACGATACTTTGAGAAATAAAGACATTTCTTGTGTTATTTCCATTCACACAGTACACAGATCAGAAATTAACTCCATGATACAGGGCACTGTATTTTTACATGATATCTGGAGCCCTACAGGAAGGCAACTATGACAATATTGGGGCTCCCTCCTTCTTTCCTCTCAGTACTTTCCCAGTAAAGCTGCTTCAGTTTCTGAGCTTCACAATTTTTACTTCCGATTGTTACCTCTGCCAGCTTGAATTTGACAGTTGAAACGGGTAACTAAAAGGTCACATTTTCATCATGATCTGTTGAATGCCTGCTTTCCCAACTTGTTTATTTGCCTTCAGGTATGATTTTCTGTACATCCCCATCCACACTTTTTCTTTAAGAAGCCTGTGTTAGCAGAGCTTTTAGATTTTTCTGGTCTTTTTGTAGAACTGCAGGGATGATCTCAACCTCCCTACCATGCTTTATTATTGCACTAGACAGAGATGACAGCAGTTCAGGACCAGATAGTGCCTCCTCTTGAGATCGGGCTGAACTACAGAAGAACTGAAGCACCTCCTCAAACCCATAGGAGAAGCCCAGCTCACCCCAAAGCCTCTGAAAGCAGAGGTCCAAATATCTCATTATCCAGCCAGAGAGGACACAGGCGGGTAAAGGAGCTATAGGCTACCAACTAGTTGGGACTCCGACCCAGCTCTTCCCAGGATGGACACCTCAGCAAACCAGTGGGACACAAACCTAGGCTCTGGCATGTAATCGTTTATCTTGAATGCTGCTGGCATGGTCCCTGCTACGATCTTGTCCAGGCCAAGCAACGCCTGGGGCACAGTCTGAGAGACATCAGAGACCAGCAATTGCCCCAACTGGGCAAGCAGGCAGTTGGACACTGGCCAAAGCGTGCCAGTTGTTGAGGGGGCCAAAGCACGGGCCCTGCCCTTTACTGGGCAACAATTTATCTGTACAGACAGCCACTGAGCCCAAAATATAAATAGTTGTATCTAGCAATGGGGAATGGAAACTGTCCCAGTCATTGGTTTTGATGTATTTATGGCTGCTTTTAACGTAAATCTAACTTTTCAGTGTTAACAGTCCAAGCTTGCAGAGGATTCTCTCCTTCTGCCACCACATTTTTGGCAAAAGTCAGAATCAAACAGATCTACGTTTCCCACCTCTTTGCCTCCAGTATCCTGAAGCAATGAGAGGAATTGGGAACTCAGTGAAAATCTGCAGCAGTCCCTATTTACACTTCAGATTAGTCGCCGCTGTGCGTATCTCAGCAGCCATCCAGATGGTAACAGAGCTACTCCCATGGCAGTAAGATCAGAGAAAACCTCCACTGTTTAATTTTTGGGTAGTTATTGGCTATAAATCAAAGGACCAACCCATATTGAGATATCAGGGAAAAAGTCTTTTTTCATGTTAACAGCAATGTTCTAAGATAAAGTTGTTATTTCAAAACATGACCTGTTTTCACTTTGCACTAGTCTTCTTAACTGTCCTGAAAAAGAAGGATGTTTATACAATCTTGCAAAGAAACGTGAACTGTTCTACTCCATTTACATTTCTTTGTTCCAAAATGTATTCCTCTTGTTGAGATTCCAGCAGACAAGGAAAGCAGACACAGCGGTTACTTTCCAACGTGAAACTTAAAACCACAATCTCCCGCTCAGAAAACACAGAATGAGTCACAGGAAGGGGCCACTTGCTTGCAAAACTCATTAAAAGCAAGGCAAGGCAAAATGGATTTCCTGTATCAATAAATAGATTGCTGGCAGCAGGCAGAACACCTGAAAGTGCTGGAGGCTAAAAACCCGTCCAAGAGTAGCCATTAGAAAAGCCAGATCAATTCCTCAGCTTGGAAACGGTATCTCCCCAGTACACGGTTTTCTTGGCATTAGTTGGCTTAATCCAGCAAAGTGCTTAAGAATATGCATGGATTTTAGTGCAGGGAGGGCTAGCTTAAGCACATGCTTAAATAGGCTGATAAGTTATGTCTGTATCTATTTTCTGAGGCAAGCCTTAATTAAAAGAATGCATGGGAGGTACCAGAGAGGTGTGTACCCTGCAGGTGAAAGCTTTGTTTCCCGAGTTCATGAAAAAATGAAGAAGCCCTAGTCCTTACCTAAGCTTAAAATTTAGCTGTATCTGCAACTTTGTTTTGCTGTTAGCAGTACACCTTGGACCCTCACACATAGATTTCCTTTTGGTCAATGTTCTCCTCTCCTGTTTGGCAAATGAAGCCAAAATGGCCTTCTCACCTCTTCCCTGCAGTGCAGACACGCTTCGGGGGCACAAGGCAGAGCTCAGCGCCTGACCCGGTACCACCCAGGTTCAGCACTGGGATGGAAACAAGAAGCTGCTTTTTGGCCACATGCTCTGTTTTTGTTCCCTTTCTCTAGTTCCTCCTAGAAGAAAGTGCCTTTCTCGTTTCACCTTTACTTTCTCCTTCACATCTTGATGGCTGGAAAGCTCCTGCTGAGGTTCCCTTTCCCAAAGCATCCAGCAGCTGTAACTTCTCCACACCACTGCTGAGTTTTCTTTAGTGCCAGTCTCTCATCTCTCATTTACAACTAGCCCCTTCCTTGCATACCTCCAACACGCCACAGAACAGAAGCAGGGGCTGGATTTTACTGCAAGCTGAAGAGCTAGGACTACCTGAGGTTGTGGCACTGTGAGTCTATTCCCTTATTCCCTTCACCACCATACTTTGCTGAACTTTTATCAAAGGAGAAAAAAAAAGACCCAAAGCCCAGACCAAGAATGCTTCACACCAGGCTTCACTTCTTCATGCATTCGCAGAAGAGCTGAAGGTTTTACTAGTTATATTTTTAGGCACTAGTTCTTAGCACCAACAGTCTTCTGCCTCTTGCAACAAGCTACCCTGAGGTAGTGGATGGCATCTGCAATGTATATTGAATTAAGACTATTTATTTATAAGGAAAAAAATAAAGTAGTATTCTGGGAATATTCCCTACCTTTCCCATGCATCAAACCCTGCCCCAGCTTTATGATCTGCTCCTCAGAAGGCTCTCTCCCTCACCCTTCCTTCCTCCAGTGTTAACGGGATATTCCAGGAGCAATGAATATGTCCTTCTGAAGTTTGGTTTGCTGATGCAAAAGCACCATTTCTCTGACTTTTAATTAAAAAGGCACCTTCGTTTCAAAGCCTGTCTCCAGAGCTCCAGTGTAAATGTTTATACAAGCCAGAGACACATAGAAAATAGAGAAGACTGAAGCAGCAGTGACTGCAGGCTGCCCAAATACGGCTGCTCTTGTATTTTTAACAGAGAACTTGAGCTGCCGCAGAGCCTTATCAACCCCAAACATCTTTGTTTTCACACCGACCAGCACAAGCCTGGCAGTATCACTGCGGCTGCAGATAGTTTGCTCAGCAAACCCGGCAGAGGGAGCAGAAGGCAGCGCTGTGTTCTCACCGACAGGAGGAAAAGGTACGTTGCTTCTCACAAAGCAGAACAGCCAATGTCAAAGAGGAGGAGGAAAAGGGAAAAACACACCAAAAAAAAGGCGACGTGGTCTCATTGCCGTGACTGACAGCACTCCCATTCAAAACAGATGGCTGGTTTATCCTTAGGTCACATTAGGAATTAGAGGAAAGGAAGATTCAAAAAAATTCCAGGGTGGGGCAAGATTCCTGACGGATCCAATTTGCTCCAGTTCCTGCCCCGCTGCTCTTGGCTCCGAGGTGATCATCTCACACCCCAAAACAGCCAGAGCCCAGATCCTGGCCCCGTTTCCCTCAATAAACTCCCTTTGAAAAGCCTCTGGGTCAAACGCTGCAGCTGAACAGCAAAAATTTTGCAAGTGCTGGAAGTTGCACCAGATAGTCCTGACAAAAGGCCAGCAATTGAGACCGGAGCTACAAAATCCACACTTTACAGAGTTTCAGCAGTTCTGCAAAAGCACTCTGCCACTATCAAAGAATATATAAAATAGAAAAGTCAGGAAAAAAAAAACAAACTTATATTTGCCCTTATTACAATATATATTTCTACCCTTGTTGCATCCAGCAGATCAAAATGAGGTGTTAAAATGATTTTCATCCTTGCAGTAGCACGTACATATATACAGAGTAAATACTGTATATAAATAGGCTTTGAAATAATAATCCATATCTACAAATGAAAAATACTCAACACACTTTCTCCTCCCTCCCCAAATTTACAGCAATAACATTTTTTCTTCAGTGAAACTAATGCAACAAGTCTGGTATTCTTTCCCTCACACAACACATCCGGGAAGGGTATGCTCATCAGCTAAAAAAAACCAAACAAAAACCCAATAAACATCAGTCCCTCCTCACTGCTGCATATCCCAGTTTGTGTGTATTGTATAAACAGAATCACTGCAAGTTAATGTGTCTGCAGGTTTATGTTAGCCAAATAGTCTTTCTATAACAGAAACCAGCCTTACACTGCAAGCAAGGCTGAAATTCTTTTTCTTTCACAGAAAGAGTGGGATTTTGTTAAACCATCCCTTTTTCTTCTACATCAATTAACAAAGCTTTTTAAATATTCGGCATAAAATTGCTCAGCTACCAAATCAAAATGTCTTACAGTCTTTGAAAAGGTATGGCGATGTTTCTAGCAGGTCAAACTCTGATTTTCGGAAGTGTCTCTCCTGTGAGCAAATCTGATCAACAGAAGTTATGGAGACACACATTCGTTTCACTGTTCAGCATCGCATTTCAACTGGCAGATACAAAGGGGTGTACAGTCTGTCAGAAGCCAGGCATTTAACTTCAACAGCGTTGCAGAAATGTTGGTCAGAAGGGACCCCTGGAGGTCATCCAGTCCAATTTCATGCTTGAAGCAGATGACTGCCAATGCCACATTGAGTCAGCCATAACTCTCTTTAACCAAGTCTTTAAAGCCTCCAGGAGGGAGACTGCGCAGTGGCCCAGGGTCACCTGTGCTACTGCTGCACGACGCCTACCAACCTCGCAGAATTCAAATGACCACACACTCACGCCATCATATGGTGTGAAATACTAACAGCGACAGACAAACCTGGATTAGCTATTTATTAAGTTATAAATAAATACAACATAGGCTTTAGTCAAGGAGAACTTCCAGAGCCCATCTTTTCTGGTGGAAGCTACTGCGTATGGTACCTTTGGAAAGTAGATCTTAACTACCATTAAGGATAAAAACCACAAAACTGACAGCCTCTTACTGAAGGGTTGGTTTGGTTTTATTTTGCATAATAAATGGATTGAAATAAATCAATTCAATCATTAATGACAAGTATTAATAGATATTTAAAGGAAAGTATAGCTTAGAGATGCAACCATCTCAGTTTGGCAACCTGCAATTCCTACTGATTGTCTTTCAGAAAATCCATACCACATTTCTTCCATCTTTTTACTTAAAAGATATTTGCAATTTCTTTAAACTTTCAAGATGGCACAATCAGTCTGGGTTGTTAAATGTGCATTTCTTCCTTTGTGTTTGTCTAATCTTCTTATCTCTGAACTGGGCACGCAACTTACCCGAAGCAGCAACTTCCATGTGAAAAGGAAAACAGGGAGGGCTCACCACTGCACACTGCAGCTGTATAAGGGATTGCACTTATATTCATTACTATTGAAGGCACAGAAATGATAAATTGGCCCCCTGATATCCCAGATAAAGTCTGCGGCACTAAAAGTTATAAAACCCTACTATAGAATTACCATCCTACCTCCATTGCCATCACTCTTGACATGCAGAACCAGAATTTTTTGAAACAGGACAAATGTGACACAGAGCAGCTTCTCCCAACCTTTTTGGGTGCTAACTTACCACAATCACATCTTTAAAAGTCTCCTGGACTACCCTGCCTTCCTATTGTTAAACTTCTAACTGAAGACACTAACAAAGCAGCTGCAAAACATGTACCAAAACCTTAGAGATCACAAGCTGGCAGAGACCACAGCTTGTGAGCCACTGTTTTAGCTATACTGAAATACAACATACATGGAACCTCATGATGCCATTTTCAGTGCTTCAGAGAACAATTTGACTTTTAAATATATTTTTAAAGAAAAAAAAGAAGTTTCCTTCCTAGCTATAAGCACATTTGAGAATAATTTTGGCAAACAGTCACTTGATGTCTACATTTTCAGTAAAGTACCGCACTGTGTAAAGGCAGACCATTTGGAAAACATTATCAGCTGACCTGCAGTATTGCTTTTAGCACGCACAGTTAAGTCTTAAGGCTGTCAAAAGCAGGTAGCAAAAACAGTATCTACAGCTTGTCTCTGGACAAATAAGGAAAAAAAAATAGATGAAAGATGAGATTTCATTATCTCAGAGGAAGGTAAATTGCACTAAAGGTATCCATTCTGTATGATACAAAACCAAAAAAAAAATCCATACAGTAAAAACCTGAGATGCATCATTCACCAGCATCAAAGTTCACATTTTAGCCAAAATAGCGTTTCAGATCAAACTATTCCATTTTGACAAAATCCTGTGTTCTTGGCTCAGTAACGGTCTTGAAACTTCGCAGATTCTGTGGGTGAGATGTCTTTACTGAAAATCAGTAACATCAGTAAGATGGGCACTACCACAGCAGCCTGCATCTTCCACTTGCACACTTACCTTAATCCAAACAGCTATGCTCAAAGCCTGGTACATCTCAAACTGAGAAAGACTGCCAGAATCTGGCCATCTTATTTCATCTGCTTTTTGTTTAGATTACACATCAGTTATTTCCTCAGAAAAGTATTACCTTGTCAAAACAACAGGATGGAATAAATCAACACAGCTCAATTGGCTTTGATAGCTACACTGATTTACAGCAGCTGAGGATCTAGACCAGTAATTAACCCTTAAACAAACAGTTGTTGGTCAAGCAAGGGGAAAGAGGAAGAATCCTTCAGAGAAAGGAATTTTGACACATGGATCGCAGTCCCTGTTGGTGTCACCAGACGATGTCAGAAATGGTGAGCACCTTCAGCTCCCTTACTTGCAGGTGCTTCTGATGAGGTGAAAAATTATTTCAGTGATGCAGAAAAGATACAGAACCACTTTATGACCTTATGGCATAACTTCAACATCACTTCATTTTTATTCGACCATAAATAATGAAACCGTATGGCACAACTGGAGAAGCTGGGTGAAGAGCTAGAAACGCCACTGCTGTTCCCAGCAAAACTCCTTCTTGTCATCTGGAAATGTGACAAAGTATGAAAAAGCATTTTTAAATTTGCTCAGGGCAAAATAATACAACGCTCGCAACATCACAGATTCCAGCTGAACTGTCAACAGCAGCAGCCAAGTGGGGTCCTCTCAATACTGGCTAACTCATTCTTTAACCGGAGACCAACGGTTTGGAGATGCCGTTAAGATGAGGCTGGATGTACATCCTGAGTTTCAAAAGGCGGCAGAGGTTCTCTCCAGTAGGTGAATTGACTGTATGTATCAGAACAAGGGAAATCTGAAGAATGGCTTCTTTTCAGCAATGGGAAAATGTGATCTACCACTTCACAAAGTCTGACATAGCTGGAAAACAAACAAATAAAAAAGAATGGTGAACCATTTCAGATCTTCTTACTTTGAGTATTTCTAAGTCTCCCACCACTTCGGTATGGCTTCTCTCACACAGACAAATCACCCTCCTCAAATGAGTAAAACTAAACTCAATTTCGGTACCCAGCTTCCAGAGAAGATTCATGGTTCAGATAAGAAATCCATTCAGTCTAAGCAACAATACTTACCTCATAAGAAATAGGTGCTGTTTTCCACCCACACCACCTGCTAAAACATTCAAGCCCCATATTTTGCTTCTCCATTTCTGTCCAGCTTGGTTCAAGCAGCTCCCTGCTCAATCAATTATTCTTATTTTATACGCATATGGCTCCCCTTCAATTAAGGACACTCCTAACATGCCTAAACTCCTTTTCCATTCAGTGTTAGGTACTACAGTGCCTAAGCACCTTGCTGGAAGCCCTCAGCCCTGCCTTCAGTTTTTGTTTTCTGTCCCTTCTGAGTAGGAGCTCCAGGAAAAGGAAATTTTGAAAAGGCAGATGGCTTCAGGAAAGCAGCTAGTCTCATTTTTAAGCAGACTAAATTGTACAATGATAATTCCTTTACATGATTAAAGTAGATTGAATATATTAAACTAAATGCTTTTTTTTAAAACTATTTCTTTTTGTCAGTTTTACTGAAAAGTCTATATTTTATTCTAATTTTTTTATGTTTTGTTCAGAACATTCTAAGGAATCTTTCATTACTAAAATGAAATGCATCTTTGGGCAACTTGAGTCATAATGAAAGTCTGTAAGGTGTTAGGGATAAGGGAATACTTACGATGAGATGTTTGTCTTTGCATGCTCTTGTATAAGTTCTCCTTTGGGGTTAACTGTAAATATCCTGTTTAAAGAAACTCCCACCTGTTTGTATGAATAAACATCCTAAACACATGAGGAAAAAGAGAAAGAAAGAACAAGAAAAATCACAATTCCGCCTTGGCACAATAATGTTTGTTCTTGCTGGACTATATTACACAGAAGACCGTATTTGCACAGCAGTGGTACTAAATTTACCTAGTTATTCTGTATCTGAAATTCTCTATTATGTTACAAACAAGGTCAGGCTAACAAAACGCTCATGAAATAGACAAATTTGCAGGTAGGTCAGGAGTTTGCCACTTCAGTTTAAACTATTGATCAAAATCATGTTCATTTTTTCAGTAACTTCTCTTGACACAAAAAAATAACATTCAATAAAAAACTAATGATATTTGGTGTAAAAGCATTTGCACTTTCATTTTTCTTTCAGAGCGCACTTCATTTCCTGAGTGCATTTTACCAAGTGTCTTGCAGAAGTGTACCGAGGTTAAAACATAACTGACAAATAAAATAGTGATTAGCTTGTAAGGACAAGGTCACAAAAGGAAGTCATGACAACTGTGTCTACATTAAAACCCCTGGGAACACCTCTCAGCTCCCGAGTTTGGATTTGTGCCATATCCATATATTGGCTCCATGTCAGAGCAAGGGGGTAAGAAGGGAGAGCAAGGCACATATGCCAAAATAACAGCAGTGAGCACCAGCAGGTAATGCAGATGCAGCTCTGGGAATTACAATTAGAACTAAGAATTAAGAGCATCTTCTAAGAAATTAAATTCTTAAGGAAAGCAACGAATAAGTTCTGGTCTGTTCTGAAAAAAAGCTTGACAAAACCAAAGATGAAAATAACTCTCCATAGATCAGAGCAAAAACAAGCTTCCATTTTACTACTATAAATCATAGTTTTAAAACCTGAGGTTGTGAAAGACTGGGATGTTAATGAGGACATAAAGATTATTTATAATCTCTATGTTGTAAAGACTGCTCCAAAAAAATAAAAATCAAGTAACTGAATAGAAGTGAACAGCAGTCACTTCAAGAATTCAGCATCCTGCCAGTCCATGTACCATCCACACCTGTAACA
>VZTM01042760.1:0-11717 GCA_013400555.1 Jacana jacana | reverse complement strand
GAAATAACCAAAACCCAGCTGGATTCTTTCCACATGCTGTTTTCATTCTTTGATAACTATTTCAGATTAGAAATTTTTGCTAAATAGTGTTTCCTGAAATTTATATTTACTTATGTTCTGAAAACATTATTCCTCTCTCATTCTTTGTATTCTTTAAGGTGTGGGACAAGGAAATGAGATGCAAGTCAAAACAAAGCAAAGCAAGGCAGTCATACACAGGTGTAAGACAGACTCTCAATTATTGTTGTTGAAACCTACTTACGTAGAATCTGTGGCCATTAGATGTCTCTTTCCATCTTTCACGTAAGACCCCTTTATGAGCTAGACAGTTAGGACAGCAGAGTGCTTGTTCAGATTATTTACTTGGCCAAAATGAAATTACGTGTGTCATGACCATTGTGTTTATTCCCCGGAGTAAGGCATTCTCTTTTACAACATTATATTAATGCAGTGCAGGTACTTACACTGACTGTATGATGGTAACCTTGATTTCTGCAGAAGCACATGTTAGAAACAGAGCTTTCAGCATTCTTTTTCTACCTTAACTTTACTCTTCCCATGCACTTTGTTAATCAAGTCCACTTTTTCCCTTCTTTTTTGGCATAATACATGGACTATGTTTCATGGAATTTACAGTACCCAGAAGATGTTGCTCTATTGTTTATCACATTTTAAGGGCAAAGAACACAGGGATCTAAAAGACATGTGCTGTGAAACGTGTTTTTTAAGCATATCTATTGAAGTCCAAAACCCTGGGATAGATGTTAGGAGTATATACAGAGCCAGACAAAGCACCAAGCCTCAAAACAGGACCCAGAACAGCTGGCAATCCAAACACTGCTTCCTAATGACATACTGCTACCTGGAATTAGTCAGTGGAGAAAAACTGAGAGTTAGGGAAAAGTTTCACTTACATTTTCAAGCCAAAGACGTTTTTCCTATTCTACAATGTGATGCTGTTCTGTAAAAACTTAGAACCTTTTCCTGAAGACAGGTAACTCTGCTTTACCTTATGCTTATTGCATTATATACTAGACTGCTAGTTATCCTACTTGCCAAGATAGTAAAAGACTGTCTTCAGGCTACACTGCTGTAACCTGTCTGAGCAGCATAAATAACTTATTCCCTTTTTCCTTGTATGATTTCCAAACTGCAAACTATTTTAGATAGTGTTTTACCTTTTACCTGTTTGAAATCCTACTAATTTAGCATCAGAAAAAAAGAGCGTAAGATGCAATACTTTGCTAGTTTAGCCTCAACTTGTGACACAGACTTCCAATGAAATCGATTTGCTAAAAAAAAATGTAAAACAACAACAACAAAAAACATAGACACAAAAAAAAACCCCAACCAACCAACCAACAACAACAACAAAAAAAACAAAAACAAAACCCCAAAACCAAACAGTTTGTATCTTGGCTACCGTCATCCTGTTTTTCCTCACTGACAATGTTGTTAAGAGAAATTTGTCTTCTGTGACAAAAATTTGCAGCATGAAGTTTCTACACCAATGTTCTCTGATGATTTTATTAAGATTTGGATTTATGTGGATTTGACACAAGTTTTAATATCTACTCACCATATAAAGATGCACACAACTGTTGATATTTCTCTGGTTTTCACATTTCATGACTACACAATCTTTGCTACATAGAAAAATATGGGGAAGCTACAGCTGGTAAAGCAGCTGTTGTCTTGTTTAGAAGTTGTAGTTAAAACCAGCACATTACTGCAGGGCTTCCAAGATTGCACTATCTCCATATATGCTTCTGGGTGCAATTCAAGGTATTAATATTTAGTTGCACCTTAATATACACCAGTTTTATGGCTTAGATGCATGGAATGTTGTCTTTCCCTTTGTACTAATACAACAGAGATCAGTTTGGGTAATATTATTCCAGGTCCCTGGATATGCCTATTTTGGATGTAAAGTGGACTATTTCCAATAAAGATTGTTTGACCAGATTTATATTTTCCTGATGAATCTGCCAGCCAGCCATTTTTATTCAGCATTTAGCTTGAAGCAGATTGTGACCTTTATCTATACCAAGTTGTATACTGGAAGAGTAGTTCAAGCATGTCAGCATGCTTGCACTTTTTTGAAATAACCTATGCACACATAGGTTATACAAAAGGGCTGGCAACCAGGCTTGAACAAAAGGACTGAAAGAGACTAATAAACTTTCCATTCATTCAAATCCCCTGGAGATTTCCTTTAGTTGTTATAAACTTTCCCTTCCTCAACAGTCACCTTCTCTTGGTGAGGTGATAGGTGAATTCTTCTCTTGCAGTGACGACTTCTTCCTTTTCCTTCTTAGCTTTTCTCTCCACCTCACCACCTCAGACCCAGTAAACTGCTTCCAGCCTTCCTCATCCACCACCACTGCCTGCATCACCAGAAAGCCTGTAGCTGGCTCTGCCAACAGCTTTGCGACTATAATGATTCTACACAAACTTTGCCATTCTTTCCAGCATAATTACTTATAATAGCTGCTTGTACAGGCACTACACACATCTGCATGTATTTAATTATATATATTATTCAAGTATTGCTTAGATCCCAAAAGAAAAATATTTGAACATGGGCAGTGTATTACCATCTGGGACAACAGTGTGGCATGTGTGACAGCCATTTCCAATTGGAAGAGAGTCTAAAGACCTAAAGGGTTGTTAATACTTCAATTAAAATACTATCCTAAATTAAACAAAAAGGCAGGCACCCAAACTTAAAATTTAACAGATGTTAAATCCTTTTACCCTGCAGAATTCTGGATCTACAAATCCCAGTTTGCTACATCCAGGAAAAGGCCTACAGGTGTTGAGGGGCAGACTCAGGAGAGGAATGTCATGGCTCAGAGTGCTTTCTAAGTTTTTTTTGTTTGCATAGATGATAAGGTTGGGAATTTGATGAGCCTGATTTCATAAACACTGATAGCAATGAGAATAAGTTACTTGTAATAATCCAGTAAGAGCTCAACTCAGTGGCAATACTGTAGCATCAGTTATCCTCAAGGAATCTCTTGACTCATTTGGTAACGGTACATGCTCAAATGATGTAGCTTCCCAGCTACTTTGCACAATGTTGAGTCACTTAATTAAATAAAATTACCCATGTTATGTAGACATAATTCATTCTTTCACTCCATTTTCAAGTGAAGCAACTACTTGCATCTGGAAGAAGGACTGGGTGGAGATTTTGTAATAGTTCACTGCAAAAGGTTGCTCTCAAAGGACAGCATAGAAAATATTGCTTCAGATTTGGCTGTCTTCATTTTACATTTTTCAATGTAACTTGATGTAATGATGCTGACTTCACAGCTTCTTGAAATACTTCAGACAATTCTTCAGAGCTTCACAGATACTTTAATCTGAAAAATAAAGATACAATGAAAATAATTATTATGTCTTAGGTCTACAATTATACAACAAGCCGTCTCCCCGGTTAAGTGGTCTGAAACGCTAGAGCCTCACTAAGTCATTCTGAATCATATTCATTTAGTAAGTCTTGGATACACATTGCTACAAAAAGCATTTGTTAATATAATCCTTAGAAAATCCTGGTCTCTCTTCTAAAAATGGTACTTCAATCACATCCACAAAATCTCAGATTCTCTTGTGACGTTTTAAAGACATAACCAAAAAAGTGAAGCATCCCCAGTAACTTGGTCGTCTTGGGAATTTATGTTTCCCTCTGGAAAGTCTCATTCCTTTCTGTCCACTGTGCAAGGACACAAGTGGAATCCAAAGACTCAAGTTAGATTTCCACCTTTTTTCATATTGCATAGTAAGAGTTAACCACTAGAAACAGGATTTACACAAATCAGCAGGCTGAGCAACGCATTGCCTAAGAGTAGGCTGAGAGATATCACTTATTCTCAACCATGAGCTCTCCTTGGAAAAAGCACTTAGCTATGTCAGTCATTTCTCACAAAATGCACCTACAAAATCCAAATGAAAATTTTCTTACTTTTGAGGAAGGGATTTAAAGACAGATCTCCTAAGCTGCTTCATTCTGGCTCTTTATTATAAGGTGCTGTTTTCATAATCTTACCCAAAGCCATTCCCCTCTATGTAAGTCCTAGCCATTATGTCAGACAGATGTAAGAATGGCTCAACACAGGTTTTATGCTCTGATTCACATTTGAATATTTTACAAAATAGCAGAGGCCTAAATAGGTGTCATGGTTTAGGCTGGATTGACCTTATGACAGTGACAGATGGTGTACGGAACACTCTATATTTCTTCTTTACCGTCCAAGCATGTTCTAAGAACTGCCAGTCTCTGTAGATAAGTGCATGGAGACAAATACAGATATAGAAAAAACAAACTGTAGGTATAAATTTGATACTTTATATGTAGTCAGCAGAAATATAGATAACTAGGGATTTAAGCCTACACAGGATTAAGCAGCAGCTGGGAGAGAAGAGGTTGTGAGCTCTTATGGTGCCTTGTGTTAAGTGCTTAAGGAATTTAACACTTAAGTACAAATCCCAAAATGACTCAGGACCTAGATGTTTGAAAGCAACTAATCATAAATTCCTCTCCCTTAGAAGAATAACACAGGAAGCTATTTTACGCACTTAAATCATAAAAATTTTGCTGAATGTTCACCTTGGAAGGTAAAACATAGAAATCTGTGATTATTCTCAAAAATTAAATTAAAATTGAAGAATCAGAGGAGTATCTTGAAGACCTCTCCACTTTGTAATCTAGGTATTTTCCTGAATGCTATTAGATGCATCTCCCTCCACTCTGAATTCAGTCAAAACCCTTTTTTTCCAAATGTTCTGGTTTGAGGTACACCTGTAATTCCTTTCTCAAAGCCAGAGGTTTTCAGAAACAATTTGTCAAATATTTGATCTAGAAATCTAGTAGCATGCTAGCAACATTAGTGATGAAACTCTGGCTGTCACAATGAATGAATAATAGTGCACTTCATAATTTGAGGGTTTTAATAAATAAATTGAAATTTAGATTTAGCAATCATGAAATTAAGTCATTGAGCTGGGCACTGATTTTGCCACAGATTGTAGACATGGGAAAATGCACAGACTGTGAATCAAAGATTATTTCTACATTGTAGCCTTGTGCAAAGAGCATGGATAAACTTACTCTTCTATAGCATGGATGACCCACTACCATAGAGGTAGACAAGATTAGTCTATCTGAAAAGGTGGAGAGTGACAGCTCCATATAATCTGGTCTGTCTTCACTCCTATGGAGCTGTTACTATTATAGGTCATTGATAAAGAGGAGTAAGAAGTTACCTTCTTTAAGCAGAGGTGATTAAAAAATTGCTGTCGAGTCTACTGTCATTGGTCTAATGAGCCATTGTTTTCCTGGTGAAATAATGATGTCCATAGCTATAGGCTATAGAGACCATAAAAATATTACAAGAGTATCATTTGCAAAATGAAACTGTTACAGAGAAAAAGGTAGACAGAACTAATATATTCCTGTTCAATTAGTTTTTAATTACAATTATAAAAGAGATATCACCATAGGTCTAAAAATATATATGCATCATTTTCCCCAAAGAATTTTTAAATTTATTTGTTCTTTATTCTGAACATTCTGCAAATATGATTGCAATTTTAATTGCATATTATTCTCAAATAAAATTGTAGCATCTGCTTTTCCAATGCTCATTGCAATGATTTTAAAAATTACTTAACTAATTGGTTTGAGCAAATTAAGTCTTGGATTTACTGCTACAATTTCATATCAAAAGCTCATTCTTTTTCCATAAAAATTCTCCTTTTCTTTAAGAGCTTCTAGATACATTTCAGGAAAAAAAGCAGTGGAACTTTCAATGGAAAGCTTAAAAATTAAATTATTCCCAGGATGTAGACTCTATGCTGGATTTGATGAAGAAATGACAGTAAGCATGATGTATTTCATCTGACCTGTGTTAGATGAAGACAGTTAACCATCTCCATAAGCAAAAATTGTGTCAATCATTCTAGCCATTGCAATCTACATGCAGTGGAAAAGCAGGTTATTACTTCACAATATGGAATTGATATCACAGAAAAGGACATATAGATTGTCCAGTAGCATATTAGTGCTAGTTGTCAAAAATGCATGGCTCTATGAAATATTTTAAACAAGTAAAATATTTAAACTGACAGCTGACACTTAAGGAATAACTTATACAGAAATCTTTTTGTCTGCTGTCACAGATACAGTTGCTTCATACTCTGAAACTAGGGACTAGTCCTAATTTATCAGGAGAATAAGGTCCAGTTTGTATAATTCATATTCTATTATTTCTAACCCCTGAGTGGTCCTGCAAGTACACAACTGTTAAGATCATGGGCTAAAAGGTGGCAATTCAAACTCAGGTTTCCAAGTAGAATCATAGAATCATAAAACTATCTAGGTTGAAAGGAACCTTTCAGATCGAGTCCAACCATCAACTTGAAACTGACAAAAACATTACTAAACCATGCCACTAAGCACTACATCTACCTATCTTTTCAATGCCTCCAAGGATGGTGATTCCACCACTTTCCTGGGCCACTTTCACCACTTTCAATGTTTGATAACCCTTTTGGTGTAGAAAGTTTTCCTAATATCCAAACCTCCTCTGGTGCAACTTGAAGCTATTTCCTTTTGTCTTATCACCTCTTATTTGGGAAAAAGGACCAACCCAAACCTCTCTACAATCTCCTTTCAAGTAGTTATAGAGAGTGATAAGGTGTCCCTTCAGCCTCCTTTTCTCCAGACTAAACAACCCCAGTTCCCTCAGCTGTGCTTCATAAGACTTGTTCCCCAGATCCCTCGCCAGCTTTGTTGCCCTTCTCTGGACTTGCTCCAGAATACAAATGTCCTTCGTGTACACAGTATTTGAGATGGGGTTTCACCAGTACAGGGAGATGATTATTATTCTAGTCCTACACACCACATTATTCCTGATACAGGCCAAGATGCTGTTGACCTTTTTGACTACCTGGGCACACTGTTGCCTCACATTCAACCAACAGCCAACCAGCACTCCGAGGTCCTTTTCCACCGGACAGCTTTGCAGCCACTCTTCCACAAGGCCATAGCACTGCATGGGGTTGTTGTGAGTCAGTAATGCTGTGTGTGTGTCCTGCTGGAAATTTCACTTCTCAAGACCATGTTCTAAATCAGCCCCATCAAGTTAAAATGTAAGTTTCTTCTGATAACATTTTAAACCAACACCACACAAGGTTATAGGAGCTTTAGCTGAATGAAGCAGCTGAAAATCAGAAGTTAAAAAAAGCAAAACAGGAACCACTGTGGTAATATATGCAGGTGCCAGATGTACTAATATTGAACTGTTATATAAAAGAAAGAACCATAAAAAAAAAAAAGGTTGACAACAAATATAACCAAATACTTCATCTTGGATGAATTCACCTGTGCTGAAGCATTTCTAAGTTCTGTAGTGGGAGAAGGGTCTTAATTTTCTTGTTAACTGTTTTCCAAAAGGTTGCTGTGAATGTTTGGTATTAGATATTTTTGTGATAATGAATGAAAGCATTATCTCTCACCATAATTTTATGATAGAATTTCCAATATTATAGCAACCTTAGAATAAGAAATTTCTACATTAGGTGTAATACAGTCTGTTTGCACTGCACAACAGCAACTAACCTACACGTTATGATGAACTTTAACAAGTACCATGTGAAACAATACAATATAGATGCACATTCATTCCCAGATTATTACTGTTGATTTACCACATTATTATTCCTATCGACTATTTTACTTTCTCTTGTTGTTTCAGTTTCACTTTAGTTATTAATTTTTATAAGACTGAACCACTCTTCAAGTTCTGAAATATCCTGAAAAAACACAGGTGTTATGGCAATATGATCATATGGAAATCTTTTTTAATTGTATGAAAGACAAATAATATTGCAAAAGAAACAAACTAGAAAACAACCATTTGGAATGACAGTAATATATCTAGTTTGACTAAAAAATAAAGAATAGTCTTGTTAATTTTCACCTTTCACTAAAATGGGTAACCAGTATATACTAATGCAAAGAGTATGCATTTAAAAATAGATTTTAGCAAGTGAAATTTAACACTAAAACTTTAAATATTCATAGCAGAACACCTGCTACTTATTTTTATTAAGATTTTTTTTTCATCTCAGTCTAAAAAAATACAGTCATATAGAAAAAAATAAAATTCACAATCCCCTAGTATCTGCTCAGACTTCATGAAAAATTTCTGAAAAAATAAGGGATATGTAAACTACTAAGAATGTAATTTTAGGAATTACTATTCTCAAAAGCCATTAGATCCATAAGTATTTTATGTCATACAAAAGGAAGTGGAAGAAAAGCAGAAAAAAAAAAAGATTTATAAACAAATGCTTTATCTAGGTAGGAAAGAAATGTAACAGAACAAAGGTTGATTGCTCATGCAAAGCTGATCTCAATACAGGATAAACTCAGTTCAGCATTCGATTAAGTCGCCTGAACCTTGTTCAGAGAGAAGTCTTGCCTTGGATAAGTGAGCTGGTCTTTTTATCTCCTGTGAAAATTGGGTCCTGGACTTTTGTACTGAAAAGGCATACAGTGCTGACAATTAGTAATAATAATTTCAGTTACAATTCAGTTTGGGTTTATGCCTACTCAAAATTGCACAGAGATGTCTGTACCTGAAATAACCATCAGCATAGAAAGACAAAAATTATATCCTAGAGCCTATAAGGGAAAAAATAGTATACAAAATACCAGATTCCTGTTGATATCCATTATCTCCTTCATGATCTTTGGTATCCTGACACTTGCTTATGCTTTTTTCATGGGAAACTCTTTTCATTCTATTAACTCTGCCATTCCAGTGTGGTACAAATTACTGTCCCAATGGGAAGAAAATTCTCTGAAAATCAGAAATATCTCTGCTGGCAGAAAAAATATATCAAATCACAACAGTTATCGGAACAGACACAGAAACTTATTAGTGGAGTTATACTACGCAGAAGGCTCTGTCTTATGCGCAGAAAGGATGAACTTTATGTTGAGAGGGTAACAAAATTTGTCAGGAAGCCTGCAAAAAAGTTACAAAAAATAAGTGCTACAGAGATGCCCAAACCAGCATGCTAGCAGATGAGACTATGTCTAGGATGATGACTGGGACTCAAGAATTTTTTGAAAATGTGGAAGAACAGACCTGTGGAAGTCCCGCCACTTGCATTGAATATATTGCTGAAATACATGAAACCTACTGAGGACAGGTGGAAGAGAAGGACCTGTAACTAAGTTCATGAATGAAATGTCACTGAAAGTGAACAGATAAGCAAAACAGTCCTCTAAACTTCTTTATTGTGGTACATAGCACAGGAATATTGATTCTGAATTCAAATGAAACTATTAGACATTAACTTAAATAGTAGGAATACAGTAGTCAAAAGGAAAGATTTATTTACATTAGTATTACTTTTTCACTATTTAATTATTAAAAATGAAATCTATATGTAAAACAAAGTAATTAATATTGTTAAAAATTAATATTGTTTAAAAAAATATTGTGTTCCACTACCATAATCAATAATATGAAAATGAATAAACAGAATAAAAAACCACCTCATAGCCTTGATTTGTGTGTTCTCACTGATCCTTTGTTGTTGTTTTATTTTGCCTGAATCTACATGAACACAAGCAACTAACTGCTACCAAATCCAGTGGTCCTCAGGGGTTAAAAAAAGATTGTGGTTTTAGTCAACATGACTTGCCTGTTGTATATTAAGGTCCCAGAAGAGCAAAACTGTTGTGCACTACTATATTCTGCTACAAGTCATAATCCGGCAAAGTAATATTAACGCTGACTTCAGCCCATATAACACCAATCACATCTAAGTTTCTGTCTGATTCTTGGCTGATCAACCATAGCCTGTTTCTGTGCATGATAATAAATAATAATCTTCAATAAATAAGATTTTACAGTTTTATTTGCTTGGTTATATCCAGTAATTTTGATACCTTCCTCTTCATGATCCCACCATAAAACATGTACCCAAAGTTTTATAGTTGTACCCTGGGCAAAATGGAGGTAGCAACTCAGGAGAATTAGCCAAAAGGAAAGGTTACATATTTTACACGGAACAACCAAATTCTGAGCAGCATAAGAATTCAGGATAAAATTTCTTAACTATAGCCCTGATATTATTAGTACTGAACTGTGGCACTAGTTGCTGATGTGTTTGCTATGTGCTTATTCTTCTACTTAATTGAGACTTATGGTTGATCCTAAACCTCCCTAAAGAGCTTGATTTGCTCTATATTCTGAATTCGTGAACTTCCTACTGTAACCTCTGTAGTTTCAAGCTCTGAGCCCAAGATTTCATAGGCCTAAACTATCAGATTGGCTTGCACCATTCCTCTTTCAAATTACACTGTAAACTCTGCTTATAAGGCTACGCGTAGTTCCTTTGACTGTCTAAAGCACTGAATTCCACTGCCCAGAGAAACTTGTGTCCATTACATTCAAATCTGTTTATGCTGCAAAAGAGTGTTGCTACTCCCACATGAATTATTAACCCTGGTCCCTGCAAGTAACCTCTGTTACTTGCAGAGATAAATATGGGAAAAAAGTACTTGTACCAGTTGAAGACATGCCAAACCATTCCAACAATTCAACACTCTAAATGACTGAGTTCCAGAGCCTGAGAAAGTGCCCCAGTATTGTTAAATTTACTCATCTAGATGTAAATGTAGGTGTTAAAATATAATGAATCTTAAGATATATATGAATGTTACATTGAGCTGAACTAGATATTTGATCTCCAAGGATGGCAAGTTCATGGGACAAGAATGTCAAAGCAAGTACCAGTTAAAATCTGTTCTTCTGCATGTAAAGGCTCTGGAAATACTGTTGGCCATCACGAGTAAATAGCAAAATAACATCAAATCCTGAGTAGAAGTAAATGGATATGTAGATGACTGCTGAGGACATGGCCACAGACATCCCCTAGTAGAATATCATAGACCTGTTTACTGGAAAAAATAGGATGCAGTTTGTGTTAATGGTCACTTTCTTACATAGTAGTCCGGTGGGTAGAGCGCATGACCTTTCAGGGTGTTTGTGAAACCCAGATGCTTAACTTTTCAATATTTGACATAAATTAATACAGATTAAGTCCACCTCAAAACACTAGTGCAAACAGAGGAGTGTATCTACTGTATTATTTCTTTTCTAAACAAAGATGTCTGTGAAGTCAGGATTCACAGCCCAAAATCACATTCAGGCCTTAGTGCCAAAGTTGCATTGCTCAAGGCAGGGACTCTGCAGTTCACAGTATGAATGTCTGTTATTCTATCTGAAAATATATAAAGCAACTGAATAAAAGCCTTCCTCAGAGAACAGTAATGTCTGAACACTGCTTCTAAACCTGGGCGACTCATAAAGCACAATGTGTTTTAGTCTAAATAAATGAAGGCAAGGAATGAACTGGTCTTTGGTTACCCACATTGCTTGTCTATCTTACTGGCTGTAGTAAATCACTTAATACAGCTCCTTCCAAAACAGTGTTCACACACCATTCCAGGACAATATAGCATATGTAAGGTCACCAAGATTTTTGTTTGATGCTGGAAAATGCCAAAGTACATTTTTATCACGATTAAATCACAGTCATGCAGCAATACACATACCCATTTGAATGGAATATGCATTAATCTGAGACAAAGAAAGATGAGTTCCAAGGTGTTCCTGTGAAAAATATCATTC
>VZTM01042759.1:10168-37957 GCA_013400555.1 Jacana jacana | reverse complement strand
AGATCATTGAGTTCCAACCGCCCTGCCATGGGCAGGGACTTCTCCCACTAGAGCATCCTCACACATCCAGTACCCACTTTTTTGGGTGGAAAAACACGTCAGACCTTTAAAAATACTAAGAACACCAGGGAGTACTTTTTGCTGAAACTCACTGAAATGACACTTATTAGGAATAAAGGACAGGGTGACTGAAAATGTCTCTGTATGCAAGTTGCATGTATAGTTCATCTTCTTCTTTTAACATAAAACATAATGCACAATGCTAGATTAAAAACATAAAACATTCTTTTTTTTTTTAATACCTCACACAGGAACTTCAGGCCTGAATTTTCAGCCCTTAAACTTCTAGCAGAATCCTAGCTCTACCTGCATACAAGTAAATTCCTTTTAAAAGTGCTAAAAGTTCAATTTCCTATATGACAAAGACACAACTGCTACCATGCTAGATTTGCTACCAGATCAGATTTATCCTTACCTTCCCCACCCCCACCCTCCCTTTTCTTTCCCTTCTCTTCTAGCCAGTATTTTCCTGGATTTTACACACTGTATCTGATTTAAAATTACCAACTTAAAGTGGCAGTAATATCACTGCTTCCTCCTGCAGGAGGAAATGCTAAAGGCTGCCCCCCAATAGCTAATAAACTAAAACTGAACAGCATAAACATCACAGCACCTGAGTCAATAAGATTTTAATACAACTTTTCAGATAAAGCTCCACAAGGTCTTGCTTCCCTGACCCCAACCATGAAACCTTCCATAACTGAACCAAGCATGACCTTATGCAAGCATCTGCTTTGTAAGCAGTATTCTAATTTGCTGGAAGTTAAGTGACCTATTTTTTCCTCATGTAAGAAGTTAAAAATATAGTAGTGTTTTGCTGTTATTAAAAAGGAACACAGGGGTAGGCTCTTCTAATGCAGCTCTTCTGGAAATGTATGAGGGAAGCGCTTAACTGTAGAACAGCTTCAATGTATACAAGGTTCTTCCTGAACTGCCCTTCCAGGACTCAGATTCTTGCACTGATATCTTATTATAATTAAGATATCTTGCAGGGATATCTTAAATTACTCTGAAGAAAATAAAGTATTACATTTAGTGGCTGGGGCAACAGCAATTTAATTCAGAAATTCACGCCCCAAATTTCTACTTGTCAGATCTGGCAGTTCAGGCAGTGGAGACACATCCTCACCCCAAATCCATCAAATACTCACTGTGGAGAATGCTCTAGCAAGGAACTAGGTAAAAGTCAAGTGTTTAAAACACTTCTAATAAGGAATTAAAGTATTTTGATGTTACATTTTTATACTCACACTGCAAGGAATATCAAACAATAAAGCTAAATTATTACTGCTTATTTATGCAATAACAAAACTACACGACACTCAAATTCAGGAGATGATAATGAATTTTTCCTGTGTAGCTTCTAGTCTGATCTAATCTAATAACATAAATCCAACTGTATTTCAAATAAAAAGAAAGAAGCAAAGGGCCCATAATCATAAATAAAATAAAGGTGTTCTAAGGGGGAACTTGAGGAACACAAAGGGTATTAATAAACAGAAAGCAAAGGAGTCTGAAAGGAGGTAGCTACGAAATACTGTGTTCACAAATATAAAGTCTGCTGAAGACAAAACACGAAGCAGAAACTAGTGAAGACTCCCATCACAGAACTGCCATCCTCATTTCTGCCTGCATCATTCTGAACTGTACAGACAAGGACAAAATGACCGAAAGTGTTAATTACTGACACCAAAGAATGAACTTACTATACACTCAGAACCACAGTCACTAGGACTGAAAATTCAGAAGGAAGGAAAAGGGTTTTGTCCTGCTTTCCCAGTGTTGATTTTTGATATCAAAGAAAATAGTAGGAGAAAATATTTCCAGGTCTGAAATAATCGGAAAAGAACGAGTATAAAATTACAGCTTAACTCCCATAAAAACAGCTTGTATATAGGAATGTTTTCTCTTACGGAATTTTGAAAACACTTCTAACTTCCAAAGACATTTAAACAGATCTTGTATCAGTGACAGTACTACTGTGGACTTTCTTTCCTGAAAACATCACAGAAGTGAAATTAATCTTGACACAAGAGGCAGCAGTGTCTCCTGGAAAGTTCTATCACATTTAGCATCCACTGAGCCTCGTTATAGACATTATTACTTGGAAGGCAAGACCAGACTATTTTATATAAGACTTTTGGCATTAAGAATTTTCCCATTAAGGTGCAAGGTTAAAAAGATCCTTTTCAGTCAGGCTTCATTTCTTCTCCGTTTCTCTTGTTTTCACTTTCATGAGGGTTTACATACTTCAGTTTCCTGACAACCACATCCAGTTCCTACCTAAACAGGATTATGCGCGATCAGACAGAGCGCTCTTCTCCATCTGCCTTTCAAAGAACTGCACCTAGAAGATACACCAATCTACACATGGAAGAAAAAAAAAAATCTCCATCTACACATTTCTGCTTCTCCTTCTTTCTAACAAAGGTGTACCTGTAGCTATAGGACTGGTGAGAACTCACCAGAAAGAGCAGAGGGGTGCAATCCTTGTCTTGCTGGCCTTCCTTAACTGACAATAATCCAGAATATCCTTCTTTAGGAGGTTGGTGTCAGACATGAAAGGCAAAGGTTTTATTTCCGTGAGTTTTACGGCCAACAATTTAAGATACCCCAGCTCCAACAGCTTCTTGTGTCCCCTCTTTAAAATCATAGAGTTGAGATCATCAGAGGGCTGGAGCACCTCTGCTATGAAGACAGGCTGAGAGAGTTGAGGGTGTTCATCCTGGAGAAGAGAAGGCTCGGGGGGACCTTAGAGTCCTTTCCAGTACCTAAAGGGCCTATGGAAGAGATGAGGAAGGACTCTTCATCAGGGAGGGGAGCCATACAACAAGGGGTAACTTTTTTAAACTGAAAGAGGGGAGATTTAGATGAGATATTAGGAAGAAACTCAACACTGAGGGTGGTGAGGAACTGGAACAGGTTGCACAGAGGATGCCCCATCCCTGGAGGTGCTCAAAGCTGGATGGGGCTTTGAGCAATGTGGTATAGTGGGAGGTGTCCGTGCTGATGGCAGGGGGTCGGAACTTTAAGGCCTCTCCCAACAAAAACCATTTTATGATTCTATCAATAACCAGATAGCTCAAGTACCACTCTGTGGACGTGGGGGAAAAAACAGGCACAACATGGATGAACATAGATTTTATTACAAAGACCAGCTTAAAGCTGTTTCCTCCTATTCTCCTCCGTCAGAGGTTGGAGAATTGATGCAGGTTAGTTAAACTGTAAAGTTACTTGTGACTTGGAGTGTTGTCCTCACTCAGCTCACTGCACAGCCCCACAAACCTTTGTTCAGCAGACCACAAGGAATGTTTGGAGCTTGGGACTTGGGGAGAGAGGAATAATGAGCAAAGAAAAGGCCTAAGGGTACATTTGTAAAAGCACCTCTGATGAAAGGACTACTCAGGGCTACTATCACTTAAGGCACTGGAGTCAGGGTTTCAAAATTCCTTCTGCTCGAGTAATAGAGAATATAGGTCTGTGTGAGCTCAGGCACCCATTACAAAGCTTTCACTTAAATTAACACTCTTACTAGACACAATACTGTAAGAAACTGTCTTCTATGTGATAGCACAGTCAGGCTGATCCACAAGCTCTTGGCACTCCAACCATATACAGGTCTTTTATTTCAAAGCATTTCCAGCTCATCACAGGCTCCTTCAGAAATTCTACCAACAACTCCTAGGCAAACATCATTAACCTCTGGTCTTTGCTGCAAATCAAATGCCACCCTGAGGGGGTACTCTGGGAGCAGGTGCCACATTTATAGCATATAAGGTCACAGGGCAAAATGAAAGCCCAGAGCCTGTAATGATAACCTTTCTTTGTAGCCCTTCCTCAGTGGAAAAACAGAGAGGAAGCACAGAGCCTGGACTCACAGAGCTCTCCTACCTCTGTAACGGCATACCTTGTAAGGAAGCACAAGATTACCAAATACTTACTGAAATAACTTTCTGTCCTGCAGTTTTCCATGTAAAACTAAACCATGCAGTATTTCAACGCAATACATTTTCAGTAGACTATCAAAATAAGGGAAAAAACAACACGAGATTATTTTTCTAGCCCGATTTCCTTCACTCTCAGCATTTTGTAAGGACATCTTCATCTGTCTGTTCGACATTATGTCTGTTGCAAACTTCGGTAAACACTTAAAATATGTTGTTGCTTTCTTTCAAACCCACAATTATGGTTCACTTTACCAAAGGCCAGAGCACTTGGCTCATCCTTGTGCCAACTCAACTCAGACGTACCACGCAATGCAGCTAACTCCCTCGATGCGCCTTCCACCCCCAAATTTTCCACTTAAGCAAATTAATGATCAGGAAAGACAGGATACACCCAGAAAACAGAAAACCACTTATTCAGCAAGTCAAAAATGGATATGCTGGCACTGAAACTTATAGTTGAAAGTGAAATACATCCTACAAAGAATCCCAGATTTCAGCTGCCTGCAAACTACAGTAAATATTTCAGGGATGTCCCTAAGATGATTTTTACTGAGGACAAGTAGTACCCTCTTGTTAAAAGCAAAGAAGAGGCTGGCTTGATAGGCAATAGACTGTTCTTTTAGCCCTCTAATGGATTTATTCCCTCATGTTCAATATTTCTCAGAAAGGATGTCGCTTCCACAGAGAATTCTGCCGCTCTACATTTTAAGAAATAAAATGTCCCAGTGAAGCCCAACTTAATTTCAGAAGTTGATAAAGAAAACAGAAAGAGAAGGGGGGGCAGAGGGGGAAATGCATCTGATGGATCCTTTGGACTAAAAGACAGCAGCAACTAGAAATGTAGAAAGACACTGATCCAGCTAACTCTAACCTCGCACACCTCATGGAAATAGGTGTGTTTATGCTTTGCAGGCCCATCTTTTTGCATGCAAAAGACAACATCTGAAATGGATGTAATTCGAGAGCTTGCCCTCTAGTCTTAACTGTCCTCCCATAAACTTAACCAACAAAAATAATAATTAACATAGGTGATTCATAATCCTTCACAAATATTTTCTTTGTAAGAAGGTAACTGAGGGTTGTTTTACCATTCAATTGAAAAAGAAGACTGTTTAATGTGGGTGTGTGCCAATATAGGAAAACTATTTAAAATGAATATTTTTGCAGTGGTCTGGAGGACCATGAGCCAAAATGCTGAACGCTCTGTAGCTGCACAGAATCACTGTACAACCCTTCTCAGAACAAACACATGGAGGAAAAAAAGTCAAGATGAAAATAACTTAAGCCCATTTACACTTATCATTCTGTACTATTCAAGAAGCTGTAATGTCCCAAATGAAATTTAGGACAGAGACAGACTTAGATGCACCTTTGTTGAACTAAGGACTACCTAGGAAGCCAGCACCAACAGCAGCAGCGCAGCCACATGGCAGGGCCACCCAGAGCCATCAATGGCACACCTACCACGCCTGGGACTAGTACGTGCCCAGAGGGCATCTTCTGCAATCCTCAGGGGAAATTTCTGCCAGTGGCAACCAGAGCTTCTAAAATCTTTTTTATTTAGAGAGATGAATTCTAGCATTTTACTCCCTTATTTCCACCTTACATAAAGTGGAGAAAAAATGTGGTTCACCAGTAAAATAATTGAGGAGTTAGGAGTCTTGGTTTTAGGAAAAACAGCTATTACATGTTTGAGGTGAGGCAACATGCATAAAGTGTAGCTACCAGGCCTAAGCCAGTAAGTTCTACTCTAGTCCACACCTGGATATTTAATAATGTGTACAAAGATAATTCCTTATGGCATATGTTAAAAGCTTAAGTACCAACACAACCTTGAAACTGAAATTAATATTAATGGATGTACCGGCTCTTTTCAGCCCAAAAGTTTTTGGGTTTTAACCAAAGAAAACGTGCTATAAATCTAAAACCCACAAATCTATGTTGATTCCTAATAAACGTAAAATCTTACCCTGTATGATACTACAGTTGGCAGGAAACTGGCACAAGGCAATATGCAACTTTGGCCTACAAGCAAGCATCGCTTTATTAGTACAAATTGGTACTCTGAAGTAGCAGGAGTAGGTATAAGCTTTACATGAACTCCCAAGGAAGTCATGCATTTGTTAGAGTTACACGTACAGACTTTCTTCCCTATTGTGAACACCTGCACATACACTTAATTTAGATTAAGTTTCCTTTCTAAAGCTACTCTTGGAGCTGTCAATATCACTTGGTAATGCCCACACTGGAGCATTTATAACAACAAAAGCTAAGATACACATTAAAGAAAAGGCCGTTTTATTAACTTTTTGAGCCATCATTTATCAGGTGAAATACCACATGATTTATCCACAGAATTGATCAGAAGTTAAAATCATAAAGTTTTATGTCCTGATCGATGTTATTTCAAAAACATTATATCACGTATTTATTTAACCTTGAAAGGGGATAAAAATAGGGAAAAAAAGGAATATTATCCTAATACCAATAGCACTGATGTTATCTTCAGCTAGTAATTTTTCTCCTTCAATTCCTTAAGTACCAGGAGACAGCTTCAAAAAAAATCACATCATTTCTCTGGTACAATTCTACTGGTACCTAGATTCTTATCTCCTTCACACTATAAATTCACCTCATAACCCCACAATAGAAGTGCAGAAATGGCATTCAAATTCCAAGTCCAAAATCTGATATCCAATTGTAGCAATTTCATTAAAATAAACAATGGAATTGCTTGTATTTGATATTTCAGAACCTCGGCCAAATGTGTTCTTAGGAAAGAAAAGTGACTTCCATTTGATACTGGAGTGTCTGCAAATGAACCCCCACTGCAATCAGTGTCACTCCCAAACAAAACTAATTGACAACAAAAAGTTAATAACAATAGGCAAGGGCAAGAGCAGAAAATATATACACTGATATACAGAAAATCTATTTATACACTGAAAATAAAAACTGAAATATATTTTTTTAAAAAAAGGTACAAAAATCAAAGTGCAACACTCTGTATGGTTGATGTGAAAATCTACCCAGAAAGAACTGGGGCACTAAGGGGAACCAAAACAATCTGCTACCTCATTGTACGAAACCCCCTTGAACGAAACACGCCTAAAGCATCATTTCTAGTTCACTGGCTACAACTCAGATCAAATCGTGACGCATATTGGCTATTCATCTGAAATATGCCAACTGCAGCTGTTCCATTATGCCATCTTTTTGTAGTATTTTCCTCCTCCTCCTCCTGTCCTTTGCTGTGTGGGACACATTCCCAAGAAGGATGTGGCTACCGTACCTTAAAGAACTCTCAGCCACAATTTTCTCGAAAAGCCACAGACTCCGAGGAAACTAAATGCAACCCAGTAACAGAACTAAAACACCTGCAATCAACTTTTGGACCACAAAGAGCCCCAAAACTTTTCTGGAGCAAAGCAGGTCAGGGGAAAGAGTTAAAAAAGGAATGGTCTGTATAGATTCTAATTAAGGATAATAGATGGAAGTATCAAAAGAGTCCATTCTGTCAACTTAATCATTCAGCTTAATCAATTTGAAGTTTTCCTACTGATTTCTGTCAGAACAAAGTATGGCTACTGAGTGCATCTGAAAATTTTGCCTTATAAGGTAATCTTTTGCTCTGCACTCTAAAAGTGCAATTCTTCAGAGAATTAACAACACATTAAAGAAAAGATTCTTTGGGGAAGAATCAACCATGACCCCATCAAAGTCAGATGCAAAGAACAATATTCTCCTTTGAACAGCATATATGATTTTTTTGTTTGTTGTTTACAGACCAAGGTAAAGGTAAATACCACAATTTATGTACTTCTACTTATTTAGCAAAATGCCATCACTTCATTTTAAAGATAATTTCAATAAATCTGAAAGAAAACACTGAACAATGGTACATCATCAATTTCTGTACAGGTTGAACAAATCAACTAGGAAACCACCTGACCCTTCAACAAACCCCTTCAAAGTTGATGGCATTTCACAATCAAGTTTCCAGTTTTGCTTTTATAAGTTACAGATCATGGACTTTGGAACATGCCCATGTGCAAGATCCATCACATGCATTTGGAAGGTCATGAAATCTCCTCATTCCTGCGTCTGACTCTGGCAAAAGGTCAGCCACACTTGTCAAAACCCACAAGGTGTCAGCAGGTCAGTGCTGTTATATTTAACTATTATGACAAATACTTGTTACCAGCTTAAACTCTTTTAATGGAAATTATCCCCACTCCTTTAACTCCAACAAGAACTTGAAGCTCCAGTTACTTACCTGTGAACATAATGCAACTGATGAACGGAATCAATCGCTATCACCATTTCAGCCAAATAAAAACGAGCCATGTCTTCGGGTAGCCTGTCCTCAAACTTGCTGAGCAACGTCAGCAGGTCTCCTCCAACATAGTAATCCATAACCAGGTACTACAGAGTGGGAATGATAAGAAAACAGAAGGGGAAAAAAAAAGCCAAACAATTTATTGAGTGAATAAGAGGTAAAAAAAACAACTGAAGCATACAAATGAATTTATGGCAAAACATATCCTGGACATTAAAAAAGCAAACCAAGATGCTAATATGTTCTGAAAACATGAGCTGGTTCAGTCTCATTTTAATATTAAAATACCTCTCCAAATACAGTGAGCCTCATGACAGAATAGCATCGTTTACTGTCCCACCACCAAAACAAATACATAGTCTGGATTCCTTTCAATACCCTTTAAAAGAAAGCAAAAGCAGTTAAGGATTGAAGCAGAGAACAATAAAACTGGAATCTCATTTAAGGGCTCTAACTTCCCAGCCTTCCTTTTCCTTTTTTTCCTACCATCTTTTTTTCCTATTAAACAAACCCTTTCGGAGAGTAAAGTTTTTAGATTACTTAGATTAAGGCAAAGACTGAGAGACTTCCAGTGGCTCCCAGTACAATTACAGATACTGGTGACACTTGCACAATACAGCATCTGCCAACATACAATGGGAAGCATCACCTCATCTAATTGAAATGAGGAAAAAAGGACGCTTGATTTCTGATTTAATAATGAAACATAAAAGCTGCCTGCCATTGAATCGGGTGCAAAGACTTTAAAGAGGTCAGAACTTTTCTCCATTTTTCCACATTACAATAGAATGAAATCCCACTACCTTTAGAGAGATGGTCAAAATGACCAAAACCATAAAGTTAAGAAAAGTGGGAAACTCGGGATTAATAGCTTTTTAGCTTAGTTTGTTTTAATTCTGGAACAGCAACCAGAGGGGCAAATGGGGAAAAGAAAAAAATAATCTAATTATGACTAACAAACTAATTATAAGCAATCTAATTTAACACCCACTGCTATGACATTACTTTCAAACATCATTGTGGACAGACTAATTAGAATAGTTTCTCACTAAAGTACATAGTATTTGAAATCTTATGCCTAGAGTTCCAACCTCTGCTTCCAGGGAGACAGAGTATATATCTACAGTTATTCTTAATAATGTATAATGAATCACAAATCAGAAAAAAAGTTTAAAATATACAATAATTTAACCCAATTTGATTCTTTAAAATTTTGGTAAAGCAACTTAAAGTGACTTTTTATAATTAGTTCTCCCCATTTGTTCAGGTCTTCCCCACCTTCAGAAAAAGAAATTAAAATATGTGGAAAAAAATCTGCAAAATCATAGCAGCTATAACGAAGCTGCAGGGCAGGCAGGAATCTTATGCTGGTTTCTTTTCCCTCGTACTTTCCATAACAATAAAGGTGATGAGCAAAGGTTTTAACAATTTTGCTAGGGAATCACCTGGGCATCCTCACTGATTCCAAGCACGTCAAGAAAGTACAGAACACATTTCTACAAAGTTTTAAATGTGCTGACAATCCGTTTCATCTGTTGCTTTGTGACATGAATTGCAAACTTCTTAGATTATGCTCACAAGCCTTATACAAGAGAAGTATCTTCTCTTCAGTGGTGCTCCCACCACTCCCCCTGAAACATCTACACTATCAGCTTCTCGTCTTTTACGGTTTTAGAAAATACATTAAGGCTGTGGAATTTAATATAATCATTATTAACTCATACACTGTACAGACATCTGCAGGAGTTTAACGCTTTGAAAGTATACTGAAAAAACACCTTAAGACTTTCATAACTGACGTGAGATCTCTGCAGTAATTCTTCAGCATTTTTAAAACCAGTACAACTCAGTTACTGGATATACCAAAGTAAAGGCATTTTGGCCCTTACAACACAGGACTGCACCTCTTGTTTTGCAAAAGCAACACAGTAGCCTAATGAGAAGGAAACCCTTAACTCCTCAAACATGCCAACACTTCTACTGCAACTCAAAATATGAAACTCAAAAAAATTTGGTTTGGTGTTTGTCATTTTTCTTTCTTTAAAAAAAAAAAAGCTTTAAAAATACTTTCTAAAAGCACACAATCATCAGGTCTATTCAAGTTTCAAATACATCTCTTTTTCCTCATATTATCTTCTTTTTGCAAGTCTTTCAAAATACCTGAAAGCTAAATAACATTAAATATTAGAGAGACGCTTTAATCTACAGTTACAGCTTCCCACTCTTATTTATGAACATTTAGTGGCATTCTTCCACACTGCAAGATTGTTTTTTTATTGTTTTAGGACATCTAAGTGTCTTTAAGGCCTCCAGAAAGCAAAGACCAATCACAAAACACACAAAACCAGAGGCTCACGTGAGCTCTATAGTCCAGAACATATATATTTCTATCTCTTGCCACAAGCAAGAATCTGCGTTTCCATCCATATATACATAAAAGCAACACTCACTAAATAGTTTTCATCCTGGAATGCATAATGTAACGTTGTGATCCACTGGTTATCTCCATTCACTAACACATCTCTCTCTTCTCGAAAACAGGCTGTCTGAAGGGGAGAAAAAAAAAAAAGATATTATAGCTTTTAAGTAAAAAAAAAAGTAATTTACTACACTCTCCAAGCATGCAAAAATCTATGAAGAAAATAGGTATCACAAAAGGCCACTGTCTTTAAATTTAAAAATCACTGTATTTCTTGATGTTATTAAATGATGTAAATGGTGAAATATGCTGCTGCTTCCCATTGTACGAAAATCTCAAGTCAAAATCTTATTACATTTGTACATACAGATATCGAAATCAAGTATCAACAATGGCAGAACAGCAACATAAAATTAAAGAAATCAGTCAATAATGGCATTGCATAATTATAACTACAATGAGAGTTTAAAAAGTAGAATCTGGAGTCTTGTGTCATTCTACCTCATCCTCATCCATGTTTTACACTTGAATTTTCACAGAGGCAAAGTTCCTTTCATTTGAGAGTTGCTGCCAGTAACTTCTATGCAGCCCTCATTTCATAATCATTAACCAGTTGGGGTTTTTGCCACACTTTTTGCTCAGCAAAGTAAGACAGAATCAACTACTGCTCTTGCCAGATAGAAGCTGTTGAAGACACGCCCAGGAGGATGCCCCCTCAACATACTGGAAGGCAGTTCTGAAGTGAGTATCCTGAGAAAGCAAAAGGTACCAAATAGCAAAGCCACACACAATTTTATTCTGAAAAACATCCAAGAGACGGTGTAAAGGAAATAGTATTAATTGTACAGACTCTATATAGAAGGCAGATGGAGAGTAAGAGAAAAACACAGACCATAACCTCTTCCAGCACACTCTGCTACTTCACAAAGAAGTTTCATCAGTTTGAACCACACTCTGTCTCTACCATCTTAGGAGACAGCTAAATTGAAAAGAAAGTCCAGCCTTTTTAGTTTTCCAATTTCATGTCCAAAAGCAATAGGCAAATACCAGAACTCTGACATGGTTATTGTTGGCTGTGAGATTTGGAGATTGAAGAATGAAAAGCAAAATATCATTTTAGATGGAGCTATATGCACAAGAATCCATGCAGTAAAAACAAAGCAGAAAATAGCTTCCTCCCGCAAGCACCAATTTTTGTGTGGGGAGAATGCAGTAACGTGGGGAGTAAGAGTAATGCACACCAGAAAACAAAAAGATGGTATACTTTAATCATAGCAAATTAATCAGTGGAATTTGAGAAAATAACACAACATACTTAAAAAAAAAAAAAGCCTCAAAGGCATTAAATGAAAATTGGACTTAGGGCTGAGTAAAGGAGAAAGGATGATCTTCTGAACGAAGAAAAGCTATTTTACGCTTCAGCTTGATTTTTTTTTTCCTTCACTGTTTATAAACTCTTGACGTATGTCAGAGGGAGATATTATGAACTCTTGATTTCACAAGGATAAATGACATGCAGTTTCCCTACTTGTTATGACACAATCCATAGGATTAGTTACTATGGAGTGTTTATATTAACTCCACTTGTTTTCACCATGATTTAACAAAAGACCATGCATTCCTTGAGCGCTCTAGACACCCACCTCCAGGCAGTACGCCTAGAGCTGACAGCAACAGCTAGTACCACAGCAGAGCACAGCTGAGATGACAATAGCCAAAGAGTCTACATGGTTCTTGAGCAAATTAATTAATGGCAAAAATAAATAAATGCTGTAATTAGTGTAATATACCCAATTAAGTTCGGTTGGGTTTGTTTGTTTGTTTTAACTTAAGCCTTTATTTGTACCTTTCATTATTTCAGCATTACACTTTTGCCTCCCTAGGCACAATCTCCTTGAATTGTTGGCAGAGACCTCCACCAGAGGTCATGTCATCTAATTCTTTGTCCCAGGAAAGCCAACTTAGTGCTTTAGTGGTATCTATGCTGTTATTGTGACTTTCAACCTGCAAAGAATTCTGGCAGCCTGGCTATTTGGTACTCGTGCCCTTACATTTCAGAGCTAGCACCTTCTGGAAGTGCCAACTGCTTTCGTGCTGTGTAGTATTTGTACTGATCACTCCTGAGCTCCCCCTGGCACCACTGGGGCACACCATGTCACTGTGAGTGGCTGTCAACACTCAGGGTAACGGATTTTGAAGTGTTAACTGCAAGCTGTCACACACTTTGGGTTGTTCAGCCTGCAGAAGAGAAGGCTCCAAGGAGAACTTAGAGCCCCTTCCAGTACCTATGGGGGTTATAGGAGATATGGAGAGGGACACTTGATCAGGGAGGTGAGCCACATGACAAGGGGTAATGTTTTTAAACTGCAAGAGGGGAGATATAGATTAGATCTTAGGAAGAAATTCTTTCCTGTGAGGGTGGTGAGGCACTGGAACAGGTTGCCCAGAGAAGCTGTGGCTGCCCCATCCCTGGAAGGGTTCAAGACCAGCTTGGATGGGGCTTTGAGCAACTTAGTCTAGTGGGAGGCGTCCCTGCCCATGGCAGGGGAGTTGGAACTGGATGATCTTTAAGGTGCATTCCAACTGTAACCGTTCTATGACTTTCAGGTACTCCTTATATTAGCAATGTCTCCCATTTTACATAACATCCCTGAGTTTTGAACAGTGGCAACTATCTGGAATACTTCAGCTCTTTATAATGCAAAAGAGGACACTGACGTTGCAAGCTGTATAGTTTCATTATAACAAAGTTTTTGCATGCTATTACTCTCAGAGCTTGCAGTCATCAATGTTAAATCTTGCATTCACCAGCCTCCAAGTACATTCTCTCTACTTTTACGAATTACTCCCACTTCCCACCGAGTTGATACAGGGATGTATCAACAACTTGTTTCTGCCAGTTGTGTATACACCTACCTCTATGCTTGGCTTGCATTTTTGGACTGTCTGATTTTGCTGTGTATTTCAGTGGATAACAGAGCCAAAAGGGGTCATTTTCCCTGGCAGCAGTAACAAGTGAGATGCACTCATCACTGTTTAAAAATGACAGGTTACAGTTGTTGAAGGTCATGCTTTGTTAATGCATTTTCACTCCAGATGGTTCTCTTTCCGCTGTATGCCCACGGGTTACAGACACATGGAAAAAAACATAGCCGTAATTTTTTGTAGGCTAACTCTTCAAGCTGGACCCACGGGAAGAGTAATTTTAATACCTTGCATAGAGAAAAATCTCTCAAACCTATTTATAACTGTATTTAAATGGAAAGAAATAGCTTTTAAACTACCTTTAAAAGGGTACACTTAAAAATAGAGTGGAACTTTATTGCTGGTCTTTACTGCAGGTTTTATTATTTTAGGGAAAAAGAAATGACATCTGTCTTGGAGAGAAATACCTCTTTGTATCAAGACTAACAGCAGATTGCTCAGTATCTGAATAATTTCTGGATAAAGAAGAAACACAGTGTACATCTAACCACAATCTGCAAGCCATTTATAGTTCTTTATGCGATAATATTTTCATTAAAAGAGACAGGATATGCACACATCAGAAATTGGCTTTAATTTGTCTGGCTAACATTGTTTTTTTAAGCGTGTGATGGTTTCCCATTGATCTCATTTCCTAACAAGATATAATTAAAACATACAACACGGAAATCAGAATAAATTTGGAAGCAACTGAACAGCAAGGAGGCCTGACAGTAGGAAGGTGGAAGTTTCAAGTAACAACTGAGGGTAGAGATAATTTGATCAGACAACTTGGAAGAGACACCAAGATAGTGCTCACACTGTCCAAACAAAAGAAAACTCAATGGCCAAAGCAACTTTGTACGTGTAAGACACTGGCTTATATTTTGTGAGCCTGTTTTTAAAATGGGCAGTTTATTTTTGCAAGGGATAGACAAAGAATTTCAAAGGAATTTGAAGAGTCAGCCATATATTCTTATTAAAATTAGTACACAAGTCTTCAGGCATAGTCTGCATTTTAGAAGTTTCTTGCCAAAGGAATCCAGGGAAACTTTCTGAGGATTCTATGAAGAGTGGAGCTGCACAAGGAAAGTAGGAAGTCAAGGCTAAGCAGGGCTGGTGAAAGAGCTGTTCCATCTTTTTTCAGAACATAGAATGGACTCAAGCTGTAATGAGGAACTTTGCATCAAAATTTTTGCAGATGGACATTTTTTTGCACTCAGATTAACTTGAAACATTTCTATCTTTCTGATTTTTCCATGTACAAATTGGACCCTGACTAAGTTCTAACTACTGATAAACTGATAGACTTGGTGAGTTACAGCTCAGTAATTGCCTTTCTCCATGGAAAGTACTTGCTAAGGACTACATTCCTAACTGGAATAAATGCATTAAAAGACTGCTTGTACTTCCTGGGCAATTATAGAAAAGGTATAATGTCTAAAACATCCAGCCCCACCTAAGTCAAGATTCCATGCCATTTTAACCCTTCCAACAGACTGCTTTAAGCTTATTTAAATATTAATCTTCATATTCTCAGTAAGCAGTGAAACACCTCCTCAATCCCTCTACACATGCAGAGCCTTGTGGAAAGAGAAGCAACCAGCAGAGTAAGAGGGTGAAGCATGACAGAAAACATTTCTGTAACCTTACTTCAGCTCTCTTCAGCATCTCCCACTTATTAAGTATCTTCATGGCAAAAACCTTATCTGCATTCTTCAGTTTTACTACTGCAACCTAGAAAAGATAAATGAAAGATAAATAAGTTAAAACAGGAAAATGCATATTGCTTTAATTTTTATGAAATCTTGCTGTTTTGGAGGTTTTTTCCTTCAGTGTTCTGGACACTTAGCTTTACTATCTGGACAATACTATACCACCGTCATCAAGAAGGAGTAACTTCACAACAGTATGGAATACTACGATGAAGTTTTTTCTAAAACAAAATAAACAATATCTTTTTAAGTTTTAGACACAAATTCAACTGTAGATTTGCCATAAGCTAACTTCCACTCTCATTTCAAATAATGTAATAGGCTTTCTTTCAAAGATATAAGAAAGTATTAATTTGTGGTTTTCCACCTGGAGTTCAATGAGTTCTTTAATGTGGCTGTTGTTAGTGGCAGGGAAACAGTGAAATCCACATTTTTAGAGAAGTAAATAGTAGAAAACACAAGCCCTCCTTCCTCTCATTGCTTCTGTAACAGTAGATACCATAGGCCTATGACATAACATAACATATTAACAAAGCCAATTGACACAGTCCTTTTCTGAGACTATTGCAGTTTTCTTTAGCTATAATAAAAGCTAACATGGAGTTTTTCTAGGGAAGAGGAAGGGGAGAAGTTTACAGAAACATACTTTCACAGTTCAGGCTTCTGTGGTATGGAAAGCTAAGTGTCTTACCCAAAATGGCCACAAATCTGCCCCAGACACAGAGCTGCTGGGCAGAAGGAGACCAGACCACTACATTAACATCCCATTTATAGAAAAGTTCAATCAACACATTTTAATGGCCATTCTCAAACAGCCTCATTCAGCCCTTTCCTTTCAAATAAATTTCAAGGCTTAAGGAAATAAAAGTTTATTTCTGTCTGCATCTGGTTACAAACCAACATGCTGTCACACAGATTACCATCATCTTCATCCTGCAGGCCAGTGACAAAAACCCACTAAGGTTGAATCCTACACTCCTTTCACCTCTTTCATAATCAGAAAACGAACTACATGCGAAGACAGTGATAACAGAAAAGAAAATACAGGAACAGACAGTTTGAAGGAAGTGTCACGCAAACCTCTTTCAACCATCTTCAAATGTGTCACCAGCTGCAGCAGCTTCAGAAAGCACAAGCTGGGACTGTAATACTCAGATGTCTAAAGTAAAGTGTATCTAAAAGCGTACCTCTTGCTTAGCTATAGATTCACAGACAAAAGCAGCTGTCATTACCCATATATTAATGCGTTATCAGCCCTGCCCTTGACATCGCTGCCTTTTGGGGCAATGGGGGAAAGGAGTGGGAAGAAAAACAGGAGTGAAGACACAAAGGTGCTACATCTACATGTTTAAACTAGTTTATGAACTGAAATTTTTAAAGGTTACTTCATGCAGAAAAACTGAGGTTCAAATCCAGACTTGGGATCCCTCAGTCTACTTTCAGATTTGAAACAAAAAGAATAGGTGGTTACTTTAGACTTAGAATCTAATCTTGATTCATAAAGAATGTCTACTCTTCCTGTGTCTGGTACCCCAAGACTTAGCATCACAATTTTCTTTAGGAGTGAAAGACTAATCCCCCTGCAGTGATACATAACCCAGCATGCAGATTTGAATCTTGAGTATCCTTTTACCAGCTTGGAACTCGGACAAGCCGTATCTGTATCAATTTCTAATGAGAAATGGCAGGAGGAAAAAACCTTAACACTGAAACTAGTCAACACTCAAACTGTGTTACTTCTTGGGTGACAGGGACCCGCCTGCCTCTGATGCAGCCGGCGGTATGAAGCTACAACGTAGTTCTGTCCTAAAGACCTTGCAGGGTTTGGCGACTGTTAGAGGGAAAAATTAAAAGGTTGGTCGTAGAGCTGCCCAGCATGAAAAAGAAGTTTCCCCCCACCATTAACTGCTGCAGAATAGGAAGCCAGAGGCATAAGGTAATACGTGTATTTTGACTGTAACTTCAGGGTTTCATTTCTTGCCTGCAGCACGCTCAGTGAAAGGCTGTGTTATTCTGCAAAAGGCTTGGTTAGTGGAAGACACAGGCTAATTGCCCAGTTGCCTAAATTTGTAGTCTCCTGTACAAATGTTCCCTGGGAAACAACCACAAGAGCTACAGCACGGCCTTTGGTTAGCAGCTGGAGCACAGGCCCTGAACAACAGATCAAGGGCTCGGTATCTTCTGCAAATGTGTAACAGTATTGAAAAGTGAGTGAAAAACAAAAATACACTCATGTTTACCAGCTGTGTTTACAATCATTCAGAAGCAGCATTTAGTCTATGAAAGCCATTAATGACACTCCATATCAATAAGCAACACACACACACAAAGATCACCACCATAATAATTTTTCTGCAATGACAGCATCTTTTTGGGGGTGTTTCAGTACTTTATGAAAGAAAACTCTAAAATTCTTATTTCAGGGCTGTGAAAGAAAAATCTGACACTTCAGCAATGAACCTTCTGATGTAGTTTCTAATTGTAACCAAAAAAAAAATCTGAAACATGCTTACAGACCCAGACAGTGTTTAAATACACACACAGAGGTATATACTATGTACCCAAAGCTCCAAATGCACACAGAATGTTGGTTTGATCTTTTCCTTTGCCCAGTGAAGCTGTCAAGACAAAACAAAGTGTAATCATTCCTGTCCAGTTATCCTGAAGTCTATTGCTACTGGAATTTCTCAGAACTGGGCTTTTAGAGGTCGGGTGGGTTTTTTTTAATTTATATTTTCCTGTGAGCAGCCCAACAAAAAATGATCGGTATGTGCTGATGTAAACATCTTGCTTTAGTCAGGCTTTTTTTACCCCCTATTCTTCCAACACTTCTCCTTATTTCCCACAAACAGCAGCACAGTCTGGCATGCTGTCAGACACCTTCTGCCCCAAATTCAGCTACTTGTCTCTACAGTACATGCCTGCACATTTCCTTTGCTTAAAAAGCAACAGTCCCATACAAAAAACAAAACTAAACCAGAAGCTATTAAAACTGAGATGAAAAAAAAGGTAAATTCAACAAACAAATAAAAACATACTCAGCACTGGGTTTCACGTTCATCAAGAGTAGGCAACCCTCCAGAAAAGAGGGAATGTTGCTGTTCATAGCAGGATGCCAAAATTGAGGAGTAACCAGTTCTAAGAGCTACAAAATTCATCATGTTCAAAATATCACCAGCAAATAAACATAGTATTTGCATGCCTAAGCAAGCACTGCACTTTTTATTTTTTGAGCAATAACAGAATGAACTGCAAATTTCGGTATTAGTGAGAATGTTCAACCTGCTGCAATTTTATAGTGCTGAGAGACACCACTAAAAGGTTCACCTTTCCTAGCAGCATCCTCCAACTCTCAAGTTTAGTCTTCTTACTTAGTTGTCAAGTTTTTCAAACCCTGGTGCCTGAAGCCAGTGCCATGAAACACTTGATGCCCACATTATTAATTATACCAAGATAATCTTCCTCCTCTTCCAAGCAAACAGCTGTGTTTTCTAAAACACAGCACTTTCTTACATAAAATTGTAACTACATTAAATGTATGCACGCAGAGGGAAGGGGCATGTCATTCATTTGACAAAAAGAAAGCATTGTTACCCTGGCAGCAAGTAGGGTAAGGGGCAAAAGAAAGCTAGGAACAATGAACTCTTCAAATTATAAGCAATAGTAATTTTAAATTACTTTTTGTCTACATCAATTGTAAACAAAAAGGGAAATATTTCTTGACTATGCAAATTGAAGAAATTGACTGGTAGAAAATCAAAACAGGAACAAGCCTGAGACTACGCCAAAGAAATCTTGCACTAAACATTGTAGTCTACAGAATTTCAGAATTATGTTGGTTCAGGAGACGAAAAATAACACCTCCCAGTAACACAGAGTAACCTTTGTCTCATTTATAGTTTAGTAGAAATAAAATACATTATTCAAGATTTCTTAATCTGTCTCAGTAAACTACTGTAGTCTACTAAGTCATACAAGTATTTTGCAATTGAATATTAATAACATTTTTGGTGGCATAAGTAGCAGTAAAGTCTGCTGGTCCTTTCTTCAATACTTACAGATAGTTACTGGTTATTTTAAAGGAAAATTAGTGATTCATACAGAACTTGGTTTTATAGACGAATGTCTGTGTAAGGCTTGAAAAATTCCATCTTTAATTTAATGAGAAAAATTAACATATATCCTTGCGAATATTAAGTAAGTCCAACTTTAAGAATGTACAAACCCAAACATCTTCACTGAGAGAACTTTAGTTTCCCCCTTACAGCAGACTTTGTTACTTAAGTGGAGTCACGTTATCTTTCTCAGACACGGAATTAGAAAGAAACACTGTTCATAAAAGGGGAGAACTAACCAATTACCCAGACTGCCCATAGCAGAGGATGGGCAAAGTTACACTCTCGCTACTCATGGGATGATTCACCACGATGAAGCTTCCTGAGAAAGAACTACAGTGTTTTTTTGTGGTTTAGCTGCTGTGGAGTTTGATGCTGATTTAGCAGACAAAAATTACTTCTCTTAAAAGCACAATGTAAGGCAGGTTTAATGTATGATTCTTGGGACAAGAAAGGATCCACATTAGTGATTCTTCTTACATCTTATACAATCTGTACATGAGCTCAGCTGTGGCAGCACTGAGAATAACGGACGTTTTAAGCAGCACTGTTTACGTCACAACACTCTCTTTGTGGCAGAGTTTCAGACTAAAGATAAATTACCCATGAGTAACTTCAGCCTTTGGTCTCCTTTATAAAGAGCCATGACTCCAGATGGAGCAAAACAAAAAGTGATAAGGTAGCTAAATAAATAGTACTCTTTTACTACTATTTTTACGTTTGCCCAATGATGATATTTGCATGAAGGCATCACCAGAGTGTGCACTGACATACACTACCATAAAAATTCCTGTTCCTGATGTACTACCTATAGAAGTCTATTCAAAGAATATTTTGGGTTGGAAGGGTCCCACCAGACCAGGTTGCTCAAAGCCCCATCCAGCCTGGCCTTGAACACTTCCAGGGATGGGGCAGCCACAGCTTCTCTGGGCAAACTGTTCCAGTGCCTCACCACCCTCACAGGAAGAATTTCTTCATGAGATCTAATGTGTACCTCCCCTCTCTCAGTTTAAAACTGATGCTCTCACTAAAGAGAACTGAAAAATAAAAACCATTTCCAGTTCTGAAAGCAATGAAGACATTGCTCAGAAAACCTTTTTCTTGTATTTTGAGTTTCAGTTCCCACGTGTTTTCAGACAGTATGGAGTACCTTCCACTGAAGCTCTGCTGTATTAGCCTAGCAAAAATTCAAGGCACTGGTATACGTTAGGTTGCTCTTTCTACATACATGGCATCGTGCATGAAGAACAAGGCACATGTACTTATTATAATTAAAAAGGGGCAGAGAGCTAACATTTAGTTATTCAAATTTCCTCAACTTCTATAATTTGCCATGCCTAGTGTAAAATCTACTGAGCAGTAGCCTTGTTTGACTGCTTCAAGTAAGAGACAGCATAATGAAAAGCAGCAAAAAAATGTATAGCTTGATAGCAGCTAAGTGACAATTGAAAAAGAAACTAACGTGGTAAACTCTTTGAAAGAAATACAGGAAAAATATTCAAACATTAATTAAAAATAAAGTGACAGGAATAGGGAGAGATTTCTCTGTGTTCTTAAAATGTCAGTATCAATATTTAGCTATGTAAGCTGCTGAAAACTACTTTCAGATTATTTAGTTGTTATGATGATTAAGAATGGTTAGATCCTAACCATCAGTAACTCACTGGCCTCCACCTGCTGACTGGAACGAATTACTGTCCAGCCACTGATTTACCATCAGACTATGGTCATTTCATCCGTGTGAAGTGGCCTGCTCTTGGAATTTAAAAGACTTAAAAAGAACTGTCAACAACAACAAAAAAAGCATAAATCAGAATGCAATTGCACCAAACACTGGGTGGGCCTACAACATCCATTATGCCTATATAAAGTAAAAACCCGTACACTGGTATATTACTATTAAGTGTCTCTTCTCAGTGCTGCAGATATCCAAAACCATTATTCAACCCCTTCCTTCCACTTCCTTCACATACATACCTCCCCAAAAGCTCCTCGACCAATCACCTTCAGGATTTCAAAATCTTCCTTATGTAGTCGCATCTGTTTCACTTTAGATGTAAAAGGTTTGGCTGAAACAATAGGAAATATCAATCATTAAAATAAAATAAAATTTAAAAAAACAACAAAAACAAACCCAAGCAAACCCACAAACAAAAAAAACCCCAACAAACCCCCAGACAACAAGTCAACAATAACATACAGTGGATGTAATCAGAATCCTGAAAACAACAGACCATTTTTCTTACATACCTATATTCCCTAATGTAATATAATGAAGTTTAAAGCTAGAAATAATAAATTAGTTTGGCTTAGTAAGAACTAAGCCAGACCTGCTGTGAGAAACAGTTCATGAAGCAAGCTTTCTTTTGCCTTTTTTAAATATAAATAAAAAATAAAGTCAAGGTAACTGTATTTTTCTACAACCTTTTGAGCTCATAGACATCCATTACATACATGCTGTATGTTGCTAATTTTGTTTGCAAAAGCTAAGTACAATATAAGGGGTTCACTTTGGACAGTATTAAGTTCTCTGCCAAGCAGCAAAACAATAATGTATTCATTGAAAAATTAAAATGCTGATAACTGGAAGGGCAATATTAGCTTAGACAATGCATCGTGCAGTATTTTTACTTCAAGACAGGGGACGCTTAATAGTCAGTTCTTGGCTTCTGGAAGCAAGAACACTCGTACTCAAGACATTAACACACTCAGTGGAAAAATCCTGTGTATATAAAGTTAAGCTCCATTTCCCTCTTCCTTTTCCCCTCCTTTTACAATATCTTTGAAAGCAGTAAGCAAAATAAGGTATTGCACTGCAGCCAGGTAACCCCAGCGTTCTCTGCAATGGAACAGTATCAGAAGGACTGTTCCCCTCTTTCAGCCCCATTTAACATTACCAGTAACAAGTCCCAGAGTTCATTACTACATGTTCTCTGCACACAGGCAAAACATTCACGCTACTGAGAACTCTGCCTCAAAACCCCCATAACACAGCCTTTGGTAAAATACAAAAAAAAAACCAACAACCCAACAACCAAAAGTATAAATAATTAAGCTGAAAAAGCTGTTATTTTAAAAAATATTGTTTTAGAATCACATTTAACACATTACACAAATGAAGTCTGTTACTAAAACAGATGCTTTAGTAAATAGGATACATAAAAGTTGCCTGTAAAAGAAGGCTGTAAAACCAGTGTACTCAGGACTGGAATCGGTCTGGGTCTCAGAAAACAGTAAGTTCAACTTCTGCCACAAAGGCAATTTTTCTCAATGGACCTAAACAAGCAACTTCAGATACTTCAACCCCTGTTTCACATATATAAAACAGGGATAGTATTTTCGGATCAGACAAGGCACTGACCACCATGTATTTGCATCAAGAAACAAACATGACCCACAAAACCCCCCAACTTTGTAGCTTATGGCTTCATGGAACAGGGGCCATCTATGGCCACTTCTCTCTACACAGAGGCTGATGGAATCAGTACAGATTTATTTGCAGGGAAAAGCTGTAACAGACATCATAATGCAGAACAATCTTTCTAAACAGAAATGGGAATTGGTTTTCAAAAGCTCCAAAATTGGCAAATGACCCTCTTTAACAGCCCAATATCAAAAGACATGTAAGAAATCCCTTTTGGGTACTCCTAGAATTCAGTATTTATCTTACTCTCAATTTGACTTTCTGATGATATGAACTTGAACTCATCCTACTGAAAAAACACACACCCTAAAAATGATACACATAATCCATCATTCAATCTAGAATTTTGCCATTAAACACACACGCCTTCAATGCACTACAAAACCTTTGTGCAAAAGCCTACTGACTGCTATTCAGCAAAGCAATTTTATAAACCAAGTCAAGACACAAGCTTCCTGTATTTTTAATACCTAAAAAAAAGCCACAAAACTTCTTTATTCTAGTCCTTAAGTTAGGACCATAAATCAGACCTGAAAAACAACACAAAAATGCAGGATCCTATGTTTCTCCTGTTAAGCAATAGAGCACAACTCCGCTAATGTGAGTGGTACAACAGCACCAGAGCCATGTACCGCAATGGTACAACTTCCTTAAAAGCTCAAAAAATCTCATAGGGTCCAAGATCTGAACATGGTCGATTTTTTCCAAAATTTCTCAGACGCCAGGAATCAGTTCTCTGCCAGGACCTACATATGTTTTAACCCCAGGGACACCTGCTTATGATTAAGAGTCTATGTCCAAACAGCAAAGATGTAGCCATATAACCCTGAGATTTTTCCCTTTAGTGATATTTTTACTTTAATTTTATAATAATTTCATTCAAAAATTTTAATTATACAATTGAAATACAGGTTTAATAATACTTTTTAAATACTTTTAAAATGTCGTTTAAACAGAACTCTATTGCTCAAGCTCACAGAGGGTCCCCAGACTTTAAATTAATCTATACCTTGAAAGAAAAGTCTTGCAATAGAAAAAGTGACAACAAAACACACGGTCTTACTGGGACAGTCTCAGCTCTACCGTACCAAGCAATTTACTACAAATATTAATACTACTGAACAAATTAAAACAAGCCATTAAAGCATTTTAACTTGAAAAACAACTGATTGAAAACAAACATGTAATTCTCGACTTCAACATTTTTTGACCATTATAGGCCTGGCTGGAGTACAAGGCAAAATATCTTGTTAACAAGCAACAGCATAGCTGTTTAAACCACAAAACTCTTCCTCACTTTATATTGTAAGGAAAGGCCTGTCATTCTTTAATTATTACATTTTGGAATCTTCCAGGGTTCCCATAGGGACACTGGAAAAATAAACATCATTATAACTACTTCAGGAAAATAAAGTCGACAAAAATAGGTTTGGATTAGGTTTAATGATTTGTACTATCGGTGTTAGAGGAAAAGTTTGTAAACCCTTCTCTTCAAACGTTTTATGATTTCTAGCAACAGACAGCAACATATAGCCAAGTAGCTTTAGGAAGAAAGATACAGTTCAAGAAGAGAAAGAAAAGGGAGGGGAATAAAAGAACAAAACCAAAAAACTAAGAAAGAAAAAAAGAAGGAAGAATTGCCCTAGGAATGTGCTCCAAATAGCTTGTTCCAAAAAAGGTCAATTTGCTTTATCATCAATGTTATTTGTCTGCTGTGCAAACATCTGCTGTTCTTGTGGCAACAGCAATCTTAAATACAGAAAACTTGGTCTGGCCAAGGGTCTTGGAAGCCCTATCTTCAGACAGCCGCTTCGTACATCCAGCTTTCCAGACTATGAGGTTAACAGGCAGACTTTTTGCAACTATTTTGGCAGTGGCATACGAGCTGTTACAAAGACAGCAAACACTAAGGTCAGGGAACATTTTTCAAAATGTGATGTGCTCCAAGGGGTCCCCTGCAATGCAGCTTTCATAAAACATAGAGGTACCACCACCTGCCACCATTAGTATCCCCTTACCCCTAAGCAGAATCCTCAGTATGCTAACAGAAAACATCCCCCTCTTTTTCAGAAGGTGCTGCAGTTTACTTGACTGTTGATACCAGTGACTCGTTGTCTTTGAAGCTTTTTGAGGGCAAAAGCTGTTTATGGGCATTTCCTTTGCTACTTCATTCAACCTACAGAAATACTCAGAGGGACAGCCTATTTTTTCCACGCAGACATCCCTTTCCAAGGTTGCTAACCATGTGTGATACAGATTAGGGACCAGCAGTTGGCTGTGCCAAATTGAATTCTTCCTCCTCTGAGCCAGAACTTATGTGTGGGCAGCAGATCCCCTGGCTCCTTCTGGATCATTCATTCAACAGGAACCGAAGTTTATTATATAAACTTTCCAACTTGCCAGTATGTTCTCTATAGCCACAAGCTGAAAAGTCACACAGAGTCTATGGAGCAGGATACTCTGAAAAATATCCAGTGTTGCTATTAATCTCCATGGAGACAGATGTATAAGACTTTACCTACAAAAACTGTTCTACAAAAATACTGACCAACCCACCTGGCCAATATTTCTAAGTCTCACCCAGCCTGGGAAAACTCCACCACCATCCCTGGGGCATTAAGTAACCTGGTCTAGTGGGAGGCGTCCCTGCCCATGGCAGGGGTGTTGGCACTTAATGATCTTTAAAGGTGTCTTCCAACTCTAATGATTCTACGAACACTCCTTGCACTCCTTCAGTCACACATAGCAAGAAAACCCAATCTCCCCATTCACCTTTAGGGGAGTAAAATAAGCTGTTTTTCAAACAAGGTGAACTTGCTGGAAATATTCCTTCAAGTTGCCTTTCTCTACAGGTCTTTCTCAACATTTCATGGCATAGCCATTCGTTCCATTTATGTTCATAATGCATTCAAACAATTACAAAATAAAAAATAAAAAATAAACATGAAAGGAAAATTCTCCAAGTGTTTGAAATTGAATTTTCTTCCAGTTGAAATATGACTAGAACTTCACCTGAAGCAGCATGGTAAGCGCATAGAACAGCAGTCAGCAGGACTCCAGCTGCCACGCCATGCATCCAGAAGAGCACACATTCTACCCCAGCCCTAAAAAGGCAGGATTTTGCTACAAATACTACAACTGTCCAGCAGAAAAGAGGCAAAACAATGGATTCTGCAGTAAAGACAGTGAGCCTCAACAAACTCTTTATCATATTTACGGGGGGAAAGCAGTTACTAGCATTAGTTACAGCATGTTTAATTTTTAAATTGTCAGAGGTGAAAGTTGTCTCCTAAAGAGTTGATGGGTCACTGATACTATAGGTGTATTTTGGATAAAGAGGCTGGCTAACTCTGCTTAGATGGCAGACTGTATCCTCAGCTGGCAGGTCTCTGGAAGAACCCACGTCTCACTTCCCAAAGGAAGTGGAAAATGTGCTTCCTCAGTGATCCAGGTATCACATGGCAAACCCAGCCTCCTGCCCACTGCTCCAAGCGCAATATAAAATATCATGCCCCACCAAAGATACAGGAATTCAAAGCTGTACTCGTCAGATGTGTCAACAACAATGGTGAAAGTTCATTGTGAAAGAAATAGAGCAGGAAAGAAAACAAGCACTATGGGAAACCAGCTGTTTGCCATTTCAAGAGAAAGCACCCTTTCCTTCACTAGTTAAAAACAATTATACAAAGATATACAGAGCTTTCCCATGCAAAGGGGACAAACCACATAACCTGAGAGATCGTCACTTAACTGACCACCAGAAGGCTTTCCAATTGTGCCTAACACTGTCACTGGGGAAGGAAGAAGAAAAGAAAAGAAAGAAAAGAACAAAGGACAAAAATAGGTTGATAGCTTTGTTTTTAAAAGCATTCGGCAGTATTGAAATTGCTGCTAAATTCCTGGAAGGAATTTAACACGTGCTTTTAATGTGCAGGCTCAGTCCAAACCCAAAGTATTTCTTTTCCACTGGATTCTATCAACTGCAACTGATGAAATAGTGTAAATAGCATTTCTGAGTTAAGACATAACTGGAAGTCGCAAAGAACTCCAGCAAGGGAGGTGTGAGAGAACACTCCTCCCAAAATAAACACTGTTTCTCAAAACAGCAGCGAAGTAAACTACAAACAGCAAGGCAGAGCTGCTTAAAGCCTAATTTAATTGAGAGGAGATGGAAAAGAAATCTCTCCTCTCCGCCCACCTACGACTGGCAAACAGCACAAGTAAGCTTTGCTGCAGTTTCTGCCAACTCTCTGGAGGAAAACCAGGGGCAAAAACACTGTAGTCAACAGCAATAGCAACTGAGCCAGGGAACATCAGTTAAGACAATGTAAAAAAACATGTAAGCCACAAATACCCTTCTCAGTTTTACCAGTTAAGATTCAGTTTTTGCTCCCTCAGGACATTTTTAACATGTTTTTCCTGATGAACAGTTAAGTGCCAACATCTGTAAGTAAGAGTTAAGAATCTGGCCTTTTCCAAGAATGAGAAGCATGTCCACAAATTCCTGTACTATAGTATAGACAGACACAATATTCTAGGGGGGAAGTGATCTGTTCTCATCTAGGTCAAGTGGAGACCATCCAGATATCTTTGGCTACAGCAACCATAGAAGATTTTTCAACAGAAACTTTAAAATCAGAGACAGAAATAAAGTATCTTTCCCAAACATATGAGAGTATTTCTGTTTTTTTTCCCCTCTCCAGACTCAGATGAAAAATAATCCCCACATTCATGAAACACCCACTGCAGATCTGGGCAAAGCTTCCACTCCACATCAAGCTATGGCTTTTTTTTTTTTTTAATATT
>VZTM01042759.1:0-10125 GCA_013400555.1 Jacana jacana | reverse complement strand
AGAATTTCAGTAAACCACCCTATGTTTAAATATTATGCTAGCAGCAAAGGGAAATATTGAACTTTAGTTCACTCTGCTGCACATTGTAATTCTGATGGAATTCTTGTAGCAAGATCAGTAAAATCTTTCCTGTAGGATTCCTGGTTCCACCTAGCAAAGTGGGTGGAAATGCTCTGGGAACAAATCAATATTAGACAGAAAACAAGTTTTGTTATAGTTAAATATCCTGAAAGGTTAACAAAGGAGAAGGAGAAAAGTGGTCCTGAGCTTAGAAAGCAGAATACTGCTTAGAATTCTTGTGCTGTCATAGAGCTGGAGACAAGTCAATTAAGAAAATCACACTTCCAACAGACAAGCTTTAAGCTTCACATTCCTCAGTATTTGACATGTAACTCAATATGCTGGCATTTGACTGCCAAAAATGCTGGACGTTTAAACTGGAAAAAAAAAAAAAATAAAATCAAGTAGACCCATGTTTAGAATGACTAAATATTCTGAAAAATCAAAATAAACCAGCCATCAAAAACGAATACTTTAAGTAAAATTATTTGCCCCCCAATATACTATTTCCTATTTCCTAAAATAGAGATAATTACCATTTAACCTGACTAGGCTTATGAATAACACTACCTTATCCTTTGTAAAGCAGTAAGATCATGTGTTGATGAGAATCAGAGAAAAAAACCCAAATATTATGCAATCAACAAAGTGTATGCAACCACACAGCACACTTCAAGAGGGATGGGGGAAAGGAATGTGTAGAAGTGACTGTCATATAACAACTGCCCACTCTAAACAACAGGTATCTTGTGACCACAACGGAAGACTGCAATATGTACTCTCTCAAGGGACTTATGCTGTCATTTCATTTGTTCTGCATTCATGCATTTGCATCCTAATTAAAGAATTGTTCAATAGATATTTTACTTATAATTAAAATAGTCCTCTTTTAAAAAATAAGAATTAATTCTCTCTAGAAACTCTGCTGCATGCTGTAATAACATAGAAGTCGTTTCCCAGAAGAAAGCTAGCGACTTCGGCCCAGGGAACACAAGCATCTAGTATCTGATCCTCACTAACCAAAGAGCCAGTGCTACAGGATGGTGCACTCTGTGTGGACCAGCAGTAAAGAAGCCCCCCGATTCATTTTCCCAGGGATTTCACAACACTTCAGGAGTCTCCTGTTCCATTTTTCAAACTAGAGAAAGAAAGATTTTAGGGGTACTCAAACATCTGTCTAATATTGAAGGCTGCATTTACACTCCCTTCTCTTACCTCTCACAAACACACGATCCAGTTTCACTTCTTCCCTGATGGGACTCCTCATCCCAATGCTTTCCTTCTCAACTACTTCATCCTTACCTCTCCCACAAGATTTATCACCCAATATCACTCTGCCCTGTCCCCACGGAGCTTGGCTGCCAGACCCAGACCTGATGGTTTTTACCCACAGCCTGCCCAGTTTTCTATACATCTGCACATCACCTGCTTCTTACATTGGTCTGCTCACCTCTCTCTACCTTCAGGCTTCCATCCTGTTGCCCTGCTGGTCACAGAAGACACCATTTATGCTAGTTCTCCAATTATTACTTGATCTTTCAAACTCTGGTCTACTCAGCTGGAGTCTTTTTTCCAAAGTCCCAGGTTCCTACCTGGGAACTACTTTCCTGCACCATCCTTTCTCAAGTTCCCCAATGCTTTTCCTTTCTCTTTTTACCACCACTTAGGACTAAGCAGTCACTTCTCATTGAATTGTGACTAACAAACCAGGACTTTAGCTACACAACATCAGCCTGCCTTCCTTTTACTTTAGGCTTTTAATTAGAAGGAAAGACTGATTTTACAATCATCAATATAAAGCACACATACAGAGGTCAGACATTTGATTTTGCTGATACTGAATTTCATTATGTCTTATGTAAGAAACTAACATTATTAATTTTCATTTTTCAGGAAAAAAAAAAAAAGCTGTAGAAGATCTGTAAACCTGAAAACATTTTCAGTCTTTTTTAATTACTTAAATGATACACTCAAAACCTGTGAGGAGACTCTCTAGAAACTCTCCTCCTCTAAAATGACTCGTTTGTGTAGCCATAGATTCTTAGCATATACTCACACTCAGAACTCGTTCAAATCCCACACAGCACATGAATCAAATGATTTCTGTCTCTCACTCCTCCATTGTGATGCTTTTAGCCCCAGATTTGCCATGCGTCACTGCAGACACTTCCCCACGAACCACAACGGCCCAACAGCAGGAGGCCAGTAACGCAGTCGAGCTTCAGCAGCTGGCAAATTCTTCTGCATCATCTCAGAGACCAGCGCCCACCATAACTGACACATCATCCAGCAACTTACCTTATTTCCTCTTTGAAAGCAGGGCATAAACCTGCTCGTTTTCCAAGTCGTATTTTTAATCTTCTTTAAAAGTAACGACTGGTTGGTTTTAGACATATTATTCAAATAGCATTTGTGATACAAATAATTTAAAAGCAATTTTTGAACACTACCTGCACTCATTTTACTCTCATATAACCTATGAGTTACTTGGAAATTAGTAAAACTAAGAAAATAGACCATATTGCACTTCCATTAATACACCGCAGTAAAATGCTGCTTCTTGTATACTGTTAAGCCACTTAAGTGCTTGCACAAGGATACACGACTGCAGTCCCTACAACTGCTTTTCAATCAAGTCTCAAGTTCCCAGTCACATAAAAAGAAAACAAAGCTTCCTTCCTACAGCCACAGATATTTTCCCACCTCCACAGCTTCAGCTCCAACTCCACAGGTGCCTCACACCATTTTAATGTTTCTACCCTTTCTGCTCCTAGAACTGCAAATTACTCATTTGCTTGCTCCCCATGTTTAAGCTGGGTAATACAATTGAGCATTTCATTATTATCTAGCTCTTCTCCATTGACACAATGATTAAAAAGACAGTAATTCTGAAGAAAATGTGACATTTCAAGAACTCTTCCTAGTTTTGCCATATTTTACGGAATTATGACTTTAACAGCAGGCCTTGATTAAACTAACAGTACTCTTTAAATATCTTCAAAGTTCCTAGACTTTCTCCGTTTTCTCAAAGTTACCTTAAAATTAAAGCAATTAAAATTAAAAAAATAAATAATCATGTCTAAGTTCAGTGCCATTAGAATGCAAATTGCCTATAATAAACTTGATTTGGCCCACTTGAGAATAAAGACCACATCATAATACTTGTGCACCAGATCCGGCATGCTGTCTCTCAACTACCAGCATCTTCCTTTTCCTCCTGATTAAGTGATCACTGTGAAAATAATGCTGATTAAGATATTTTTGTTTTGACCGCATCTCACCTCCTGGCAATTTTCATCATTCAATCTCTAGTGAGCTGAATTACTAAAACTTATTACTACTTCAAGAAGACCAACGATCCCCATTAATATAAACCAAACTTTCAACAGAATCCTGCTTTTAAAGATGTCAAGTGGATTTCCCAAGCCCTGTAACTCCCCTCCAGCACACAGCTCGGGTTAGCAGGAAGTTCCAGGTATGCCTGTGCACACACAGCCGAGAGTTTTGAGCTACAGCCCTTTCTGCTTTGATCTCCACCTCCTTTGTGCTACCGAGGACACAGTAAAGAATAATTCTGGAACTCAGATTACCGATGGATCAAATTCCTTATGAAACCAAACAGAAACTTTAATTTCTTTTTTATGTAGTTTCTCTGTTCAGTTTTCAGGCCCCCTTATGCTTTTATTACATAAATACTGGAAGGTTTTCCAGCCACTCTTTAAGGGCATATTGTTTCAAATTAAGCCTTCAGAGTTCCTACTGAATCAAGTGAAGGCGTTTGCAGTACCTCTGAACAGACTTTCATGCTACTGAGCACATAAAAAACATCACTTATTTCGGTATCCCTGTCAATGCCAAGTGAGGAATAAGAGAGACCTTAAAGCCATGAACTCTTAGACGTGTGTAGAGTTGTATTGCAGTAAGACTGTTATGACAGGCTACATAGATTGAAGTGTTTGCTTATTGCTACACTGATAAAAGACAATTTTTCTATGACAATACAATAATTTTATAGTAAGGTAGAATTGCTTGGCTTTATTCATCAGCTTAAGATGAAAACAGGAGGCAGCAAGTGAAATTAACATTCTTCCTGTAAATGAAGGATTATCTTTCGGTTTCAAACTATAAACTAATCAAAGAGAATTAGTATTAATACAAGCTGTTCTTCATCTTCAAACTCTAGACATTTTTCAAAGTTCTGTAGGCTTTCTTCTCTAAATGTGGACAGGAGAGGTGGTCTCATATGCATCCAGCACAGTGGAGAAGAAATGTTTTGCAAGCTGAAATACCAAATGCATAAAATATTCACTAAGTTCTGAAAATTCTTTGAATGCTTTTACCCAAGTTTTATCTCAAAAGTTTTGTTTACTAGAAACTTGAAAGGAAAAGCCAGCGCAAGACATTGTGCACACAAACAAATCTGAGATAAGTACTGGGATAATAAGGAAGTTGGACACATTTTCAGAGGAGCACAGAACGCCAAATTCATTAATTTATATACAAACACGGCAGTTTTCAGAAGAGACAACTCATTTAGTCCCCTCAATAAAGCAACCACGCCTCAGAAGGAGGTAACATACACAACTTTTTGTTAGTGCTTATAATATTATCAAGCTAGAAACTTCACATAAATATTTAAATGGAAACTGCACTGTAATAAAAATAGAATCCAGTTACAGGTAATAAAACACTTTGAAAACGTAAGTTGTAATTAAGTCAGAAGCAAAATGAATGCTAGGAATTCACTGCTTTTCACTATGGAATGGGGTTATAGATTTGTTTAGTGAAAGAAGTGCTTGTAAAGAGGTGAATTCATAGCTCATGTGTCCAAGTGTCAGCTTGCTCCACAGATGACAAAAGAGCAGGTTAAGTAGTTCATAGTAAAAGCCAGGCAAACATAAACATTTATTTTTAGCATGGATTCCACATTATATGACTAAACTCCCATTTTATTAATTATTTCACCATCTCTCCCTGTTCAGCAAGAGGCCCCAGTTCAAACACCTGGTCATGACACCTCTTCTTTCTCCAGACTTTAGTCCATGTTCTCGAGCAACACACTAAATCACTGAAAGCTTAACAATGAGTAAGAGAGTCAAAATTTTCTGAAATCCAAATCTTACAAGTTTTTAACATTTGTCCATGTGAAAACAGTACCAAAATGTGACTATTAAGTATGATTATATGAATGATCATAATGAAGCATCAAATGTGTATTTGGAATTAGTTATTTTTGAAGGCCTGGGTCATGAGTGAACCCATCCATCCAAACACTTACCAGAGCTTCTTACTGTTAAACCAATTCTTGACAAATGGGTCAAGCCCTGGGTAAAGCCTAGATCTTTTCATAACAACACACTTTACTCCCTAGCTCTTTACAAAAAACACGGGAACTTTAACATTTTCCCTCCCACACTCCCAACACTGATTTTTTTCTGCTCTCAAATCCTTAGGAAAGTATGTCAACTCCTGCCCTTATTCACACCTCTTTTTAGATTGTTATTCTGTATTTACTTAGAACTTCCCACAACTCATTCCTATTAGTTTTAGTTTGGCTTCACAGCATTGCTCATCAATAAATAAATACATAAATAATCTTTATTTGTTGCTCTTTTTAAAAATTGCAAGTTATATCTTTGCAAATAAAACAGATTACTGAAACTAAATGTAACATTCTTAGACCTATATTATGTCAAACGTGGAGAAAATGTAGCATTTATATGCAATACATACAAGAATTCAAAATGCATTTCCCCTCAAGTCAGATTCAACTCATCCACTGCTCATACCTTGACAAATTTCTACTCTATATTCATACTTCTTTCCACCTAAATCTTTCTCTATTTATCATAAAAATGTAGTAATCAAATTATTGTTTAAATATTCTCAGTTTATCTCAAAGTGTATTCAAAAGACTTCTGTACAATAAGAAATATTGCACCTGGAAAGTCTCGATTCATTCCAGGCATAGTAACTACTGTAGGGAGCTTTAACAATATCCATTCAGAGGAAATGGGCTGCTTATCTAACTGCCTAAATGGAAAGGACTCTTTCATACAATAAAAGTATTGCAGGATTACTTTCGTGTTGTTTTTTCAAAGAATGATGGCACATAAATTAAAAATGTTACACTCAGTAGCAGATGGGAGGCTGGTGTTCACAATGGGCATTGTGTACATTTTTTGCAGCTGGTCTGTAAAAAGCAACCAAACCAGAAGCAGAGAAATACAGTCCTTATAAAGAACTGTAACAGAGATGGGATTCAGAAGTGTTTGGTTTTCATCCTCTAGATTTACAACTCCTCTCAGAAAGGGATGGATTTATTTTTAAATTAATAATTTTGACTAATCATTATCACCACCAACAAAACCCTTTACACAGAAATATACTGGAATTACTGTCAAGAGAGTGACACAGAGATGAAAGCAGCAACACTCCCACAGTCACAGCACACAGATGCACCCAGGTCTCATCCCAACTTGTACTCATCACCTGAGCTGAACCAGGTATGAGTAAGCAGAAGGTATTTCAAAGGTGATTCCCTTTTTGCATACTCCACAGAAGTAGGTGGGCGGCAGGAGAGACTCCTAAACCCTCAGAGCCTACAACAGCATCCCCTTGCCTAATCCCAGGGCAACTACTGGGAACCAGCCGGAGGGGTGGGAGCAGGCACCTTCCCATAGAGGTGCTGTAATTGCAACAAAACCGTCCAAACTCAGGACTCCATTCACCTATGAGTCACAATTAACAGGAAACCAAGCTTTATTAGTCATTTCTATTCATGAAATTACTTCAGGGGTGTGTGTGTTGTTTTCATGTTTTCTGGGTTTTTTTTTAGGAATCTGTGTCCAGACTCCTAAAGTAACCAGCAGATACAACTGCTTGAGAATGGATTACTCCCTCCAGTGTTTTTAGCAAACAGATTTTTATAAACAAAAAGAAACAAACAAGAAAGAGAAATGAGACAAATATTTCGCATAAAGTTTGGGCGACTCCAAGGGTAACAATTTCTCTGATTTACTACTACTTTTGATGCACAAATATGGAAAATATGAGTAACAGAAAAGTAAGATCTCACTTTATGAGGCTGAGAAACCTTTCTCTATACCTTTCACTATAAGTCTCACATGTATAGAATATTATAATGTAACACACATTAATTTAGGAAATGACTGCAATGGGTTTTCAAGATGTCTTGGGCCCAAATCCCTGGGAAAATGTAACACTTCTGAAATCAAGAAGACACCTGTGACTACACAACTCTGTTAATGCTGATTCAAACTCCCAAAGTCAGACAAGACAGAATCACGTGCACGAGAAAAGAAAGGACACTTCAGAGAACGAGAATGAAATATTCACTTGTGTATTAGAAAGATGTCCAAGTTCATAAAAAGGGAGTAATGAATATACACAACAGCCTCATCTTCCTCACATTTTGTGTGTATTTCACTGCAATTTTTACTTATTTACAGACAGGGTAAACAAAACTTTAACAATAGGGAGCACTTCGATACAATGTACCATCAGAAATGTTCAAAACTTATCTTGCTTTTAATTGTAATTGTTTCCTGATTTAATAAATCGGGTATTTATATACATTTAACTACAAAGGCCTCACCTTCCAGTCATAATGAAATTTAAACATTTATAAATAAAATAAATTGTACATTTGAAAGACAAGTGAGCTTAGTGGTGTATCTTAACAATTACTACTTCTTTGTATCTTGCTTCAGTAAAGTTACTCTGATTTTAAAATCACTTTCCTACAGTTTCTTCTGAGTATTTCCAAGTACATCTCTCCATTTTTTCCATCAAATCTCAACTTACCCACCCTAACTGCCAATGAAATTATAGGAGATCTTGAATGTCAAAATTCTTCCAACACCCAACTTTCTCCAATGACTTACATAGCTCTTGCAAAAGGTTCTTTCTGCTGGAGTCAGTTACAGCACATTTTAGCCCTTATGAGTTTTCCCTAGTTGAGATTTCGCCCCCCGCCCTCCCTGACCCCCCGGCATTTTCCACACAAACCAGGCTGTGTTGCCTCCCCAGTATGGATCAACCTGCAAAGGACCAATATCCACCATAGGGATAAATCTTACTGCTTGCTCCCGTATGAATTTCAAATAACGAACCACTCAGTACTAATTTGTGTCAGCAGAACCTCTGCGCTAGCTCAACACAACTGTTAATTTAAATCAACTACTACTGCATGTGAGAGAAGGGAAAGTGCATTTGTTTTAATCCAACTTCAGCACCTGATGTAATTTAATTCATGCTCAAAGATGGCAGCATCAATATTAATCCCAATGAAGTATACAATCTCCACAGACACGGCTTTCACCCGTACTGTGTTGAAGTACTTCTTTACTTCTCAGGATAAAAGGATGCCTTAAAATCCTTCTGAATCTTGAGAAGAATTCAACTGGAACTGAAGCAACGGTGACTGACAGTAACTTGGGTGCCTGATCATCAGATTAGACAACACGCACTTTAGCTTCCCAAGGCTCCATCTGCTAAGCTAAGAACCACTCATCCTTTTGTATTTTCCCTGATTACACTTATTTTACTAGATTTTAGAACAAATGTGAATTTAGTATTTGTGAAAGTTACTGGACTGATGAGTACTAGCAGCCTAAAATAAGGGCAGGGCCTGTTTCCCCACGATGTACTGACCAATGTGCATTATCTGAGTAATGTTTCTACAGATAAAGGCATTACAGCTTCTTCTGGCTCAATCAAATCACAAATGTCTCTGCCGATATTAATACAAAGATTAAATAAACAACAAAATATATTAGACGTAATTCAGTCAGCAAGGCCTAATCAAATTTACTCCCAGGGGCTTGAGGAAGTAGGCAAAATCATTTCTGACTCATTACATATTCTATTTTAAAACACAGAGAACAAAAAAGGCTCCAGAAGATCCACAACAACCAAGCCTGCTCCTTGCCTATCACTTTTCCATGACTGTCAAGAGGTAAGAGGGAACAGTCAGTGTTGACTGAACTATCAAACCCTCATTCACATATATATATACACACGTGTCTGTGTGTACCCACACATATACATATATATACATGCATATATGTGTATTCCACTAAATGGAAATTTCCATGGAAAGGACATGCCTGTAAGTAACACAAAGTTTCTCAGACCAACTTATGACCTCCAAACAAGTCTTAATCAAAAAGACCACAAAAGGAGTAAAAAAATATTCTCAAATTTAGGTGGCTTGAGCAGCACCTTCCAACCATAATGATTCTATGAAACAGCATATCAGTGTTCAACAAACAACTTTTCTTGCAATGAAACATGCCGTGTTTTCTCTAGACACCACAAGTACATTTCAACACCAGCACTAGTCACTCACATATGTTATAGGACCCAGTACACCTGAAATGCTGGCAAGGGCACGTGGCAGTCAGGAAATACAGTGTCATAGAATCATTTAGTTGGAAAAGACCCTTGGGATCATTGAGTCCAACCATCAGCCCTACTCTACAAAGTTCTCCCCTACACCATAACCCTCAACACCACCTCCAATCTACTCTTAAACACAGTCAGGGAGGGTGACTCCACCACCTCCCTGGGCAGCCAATTCCAGTGCCTGACCACCCATTCTGTGAATAATTTTTTCCTAATGTCAAGTCTAAACCTACCCTGCTGCAGCTTGAAGCCATTAAGTGGAGAATGGAGTTCTCCATGTCAGTGGAGAACCTTAAGAGACTTGGTGAAAGTGGACACAAAAGAGTATTATAAAGCCATTATGCTTAAGATTGAGTCCAACAAAACCACAATATATTAGAAGAGTCACAATGTTCTTGGGGCAGGGATATCAAAAGGCTGATTGGGACACCCCTCTGCTACATCAAACTTTTAGAAGAAAAAAGACAAATAACGCAGCCTCTGAACTTTTGACTGTAGAACAACAACAGACATTCTCAAGTTTGAATGACTGTGCAACTACAAACAATCTTACCTGAAAGAAGTAATTTGAGTATCTACTCTTATTATCCTTATCTAGATCTAAAATAACAAGTAAGTCAGCTAAATTCTTGAAAG
>VZTM01042758.1:7807-52923 GCA_013400555.1 Jacana jacana | reverse complement strand
GTAGACTACATCAACAGCCTTTTCCACATCTACCAGTTTGGTCATGCAGTAATAGAAGGAGATTAGTTTCAGTAACATCAACCTGAAAAAAAACCCCACAAACATTTGAAGCAACCCTTCCTTCCCTGGAAAACACTTCAGGTCAGGTTGGACGAGGCTCTGAGCAACATGATCTAGCTGAAGACATCCCTGCTTATTGCAGGAAGTTGGACTAGATGGCCTTTAAAGGACCCTTTAACCCAAACTATTCCATGATTCTTTAAAAAAAGTCCCTGTGGCCATAATGAGTTTGCTCCTTTCAGCCCCTCAGGTCTGTCCTCCTCTAAGGAGCCCTCCAGTGGTGTCTATCACAGTTGCTGCTCTGAGCTCCCTCCTGCTACTCTCTGAAGAGATCTGCAAGTTGGATTTTCACTTCATTTTGCTCAGCGTGAGGTCTGAGCATTGCAGAAGCATCTCAAATGGTCCCAGTTAAGTCTGTTAGAGATTTGATGCTCCTTGGGTTCAACCATCTTCTCTGTGCACAAACAGGAGCTGCTAGCAGAAAAGTATCAATTACCACATCCCATGCAGAAGTAATTTTTTTTTGACTGTTTAGCTATCAGTCCAGCCAGGAGCCCCCCGTTTTAGAAAGTACCAGTTACCAGGCCAACTCTTCTAATTCTAAGCCTACAGCTACCAATGCTTTGAAAAAAAGGGGGAAATGGAAAAAAAAAATAATTATTCAGTGCATCCTCTCTAACTCCTGACAGTCTGGCCAGGGATGCAAGCAGAGCTGCTGCTTGGTGGTGCCATCTAGCGAAACTAGGAGCCTGAAAGCAGCGGGACATGTACAATGTATAACCCTTTTCAGGAAACCACCCCAGGAAAATATGCTTCTGGCCATCCTAGCTGTGCCTTGGCACTGCTGTGAGTCGTGAAGAGTACACAAACTGCAAGAGTCCAAACAGACAATCATTTAATCTGTTTTATCATCACTAACTCTTTACCCTTGGGAGTCTAGTAGTCTACTTCTTTAAAAAAAGCTCCTTTAAAAAAAAGCAACCAAAAGGCTGACAGACACACACCATCTCGCTTTTCATGGCTATTATTCTTCATCCGCCCCCAACGATGTGTAATCACAGAATTGTCAGAATTGGAAGGGACCTCTAAGAGACCATCTGGTCCAACTCCCCTGCTAAAGCAGGACTGCCCAGAGCACATCACTCAGGACTGNTCCAATCTACTCTGAAACACAGTCAGGGATGTTGATTCCACCACTTCCCTGGGCAGCCCATTCCAGTGACTGACCACTCTTTCTGGGAAGAATTTTTTCCCAATGTCTAACCTAAACTTACCCTGTTGCAGCTTGAAGCCATTCCCTCTCATTCTAAACCACTACCTTCAAATTTACAAACAGCAAAGGACTTTTCTCACTGCTGACAGTTCTCGGCACATAGGGAGACTTCCTAGGACAACTTAAGGATATGAAGACAAGGACCAAGAGTGCCATGAATGAAAGCAGGAGCACCAGAGTCATGTGTTTCTGCCTGCTCTCCAGGAGGGGGAAAGAGATTCACTCTTCTAGACATGAGTTACTGCCTATTGGAGGAACAAGGCACAAGCAACACCTCTGGTCTATTTTAGATCACCAACACTGCTGAAAAGGCTAGCACAATTTTAAACATAACTTGGTATTCAGCTCTCTTCCAAGATTTACATTCCACCCACTGGTTAGTCTTTCAATTAATGAAACTGTAGAGAAGCTAACAGCTCCTTTCCAATTAAAACATGGCCTTTTAGAACCACAAACTGATCTAAATCCAAGTACATCACAGTAACTGGTCCCATGGGTATCCCATAAAACACCCAACAGGGAATCTGAATGACTCGTGATATAGCCTGAAACAAGGGTTTGCCCTATGGGGAAATACACAGTTTTGACAGCAAAACTCATGCAGGCTCCACGCACCAGAAGGCAAACACCTCCTAAATCAGTCTCAGCAGCAGGCTCTGTAAAGGCTGGGAACTAAAAATCAAAACTATTGGCTGGATACCACTGATTTCCCAATGAAGGTCTCTGCTGTTCTGCATCCAGCCAGTAATTAACTGATCTGGCCAGTCTGGCTGTACTTGTGCACTCAGCCTGCCACTGAGGAACAGCCTGGGCTCCTTCCCCTGGGAAATGCACGTCCTGGAACAATGCAGGAAATGGGCTGCCAGGAGCCTTGACATCTTAGGAGTGTGTTACAGTTTAAGAAACCCACACCTACTTATTGCTATTTAGGTTTCTTTTACTCAATGACCTCTCCCTACCTGGGAACAAGAATCAGGGGAAAACACAGAAACATGAGGGTTGAAATATAAATAGATTTAATAGGGTAAGACTAAATAATTACCATTAATAATACTAAAGAATCAGTATTGATTCCAATACCAATATAAAATTCAGATGGATTACACCCAGCCAATTCTATCATAGGAAGATGTCACTCCCAGCAGGGTCAGCAAACGTGGGACACTGCAAGCACTGTGCCTTCAGGAGGAAGGGAAGGGCTCAGGGGTCCAGCACTAAGGCAAGAAGTTCTCTGGACCACTGCCATTGAGGGAGAGAGAGAACTTTGCAGCAAGCTTTCTAATTTACATTGAATGCGATGCTCACGGTATGAAATAACCCTGTTGGCAGCTCAGGTTGCAGACCTAGGTTTCGCTCATCCTCACACCTGGCAAGACCATGAATTCCCTTTAACACAGCTGGCTGTAAAGTAGAGTAGTTTCATGAATTCAGAAGACTAGAACCTTCTAGAAGTGCTGTTTTCCCAAGCATTAGAAGAAAAATTAGTCCTGTGCTGCTCAAACCAGGATGAAGTACAACTTCATACTTCTTTTACTGGCAAAGTGACAGACTAATACATGAAAAGACAATCCCAGGACTTCAATCAGGCATATGCAGGGTTTATGGTGCCACCCACCCTCATACTGGCCACAGAAAACCAGCACTTCCATAACCTGATCTGCTATTGCTATTAATGGATAACAAAGCAGCCATCAGGCCAGGTTACACCAAGCATCTCCACAGCAGTTTGTGGCCTGTCCCTGCCCAGAAAAAAACCCACCTTATTTCCCTTATCCAGTTGAACCCCACCATGAGATATCCCCACAGCAGTGATTTCCATCAGCCCAAACAAGGTACACTGTCACCATCACTCTTCAGAGGGCCACTTGCACTTCGTCCACCCACAATCAAAAGCCCCATGGACCAACCAAGCTGTTTGAGTGTCCAGAAGTATTTAAACACAGCCTAACAAGCTTGCTCAGCTCATGGGGCAAAGAGCACGATGCTGCAGAGAAGCTGTTGAAGGGTTCTGCAGGCCACCAAGCCAGGCAGCTGACTGCTAGCCCAACAACCAGAGCACCAGGGATGACTTTCATTACTGCCTTAATGAGAAGTGATGTGTTATGTATCCACAGCCACTCAGGCTAGAAATACAGTAATTCAGTGTGATAAGATGACAAGCGAGAGGTAAGAAGTTAATGGTGTGGTGCCTTGTTGAACACAGCTTGTCATGCCTCATTAGATTTAAGAGAGTTATCCGAGTCAGTGTAATTATCAGAGACAGTAAAACTGTTGTATTAAAGATAAAAGCTAGTATTATAGAGAAATAATTAACTGCTTAATAGGGCATTTACTGTGCAAAGCTGCAGCCGGCTGTCTCCAAATTAAACCAGAAATCTAGCCAAGATTACTGAAGCTTAAACAGACAGCAGAGTTGTTTGGCTACTTGACCCAGAGGTTAGGGGTGACCTTAAATACACATTAAGGTGGCACCAGCTCTATGAAAACTCAAGGAGGCAGCGAAGTCCTCTTTGAAACACCACTGCTGCTTTTGTGCTTTGGGAGACAGTGTTGCTCTGGAGCAACACGCTGACAGGAACTGCAAAGTGTCCCTCTCCTCTTCCAAGTCCTACAGAGAGCCAAGTCATGGCATGCTCAGCCATAGGCTCAGCTGGCCAGGGCTGGAAAAAGGCTGAAAATCCCTCTGCTCTTCTCAAAACGAGCCTCCACTCACTGGGGTCAACTCAGTTTTCCACCAGCTGTAGGCATGAGTTTGCTACCATGGCTCATGCACATCAGTCTACCCTTAACTTTATTTTAAGACAAGTTGTGCATGCTTATGGACGCCTCAAGCAAATAAGAAATTTGTGATGCTTAAGTTCTAGCACTTACAACAATTGAAAAAAAAATTAAAAATAAGTGAGTTTAGTGCATATAGAGCTACACAAGATGCGAGAGAGCCCCCATCCTGCTAGGTTAAAAGTGAGACTGATCTACACCAGAAAACATCAGGAATTTGCCTTACCAACAACACTGATTATTTTAACTCTGCTTCCCTTCGCAGCTTTGTCCATTCATAAAGCAAATTAACTTTTGCAAAGAAACGGTATTACTGAACATCTCTATAGCTAAATGATCCTCCCAAACTGCCAGATACCTCCAAGCCTCGTCAGGGCAATGGTCTGGACCACATCACAGGCCAGAAAAGCACAGGCCCCCTGCCTTCTGGCACGCATTTTCTTCTCACAGACCCACATACTAATCATTGCTTTGCAAGTCTTTGCAAGTACACACACAGTAAGGACTCCCAATCTCATTTCATGCCTCTTTACATCATCACTAAATGGGAAACCAGTCCTGGTAACACATGAAGCAAGTAAACTTCACACGAACCTCTAGGTTGTCTCCCACATCTTTTCAAGGGGAGAAAGAACCACCAGTGGAAGTACAGGGAAGCTTTCAGACAAATTTTTGAAAAGAAGCAATGAACCCCAAAGGTGGACACAGGCTGGGAACAACTGCTCCAGGGCTGACTTCAAGCATGGAAGCTTGAGAAATCAGCCTCAACTCACTTGCCACCGGGGGTGTAAAGTCTGAATGTTTGCAGCATGTTTAAGGTGAGTCCTAGATAGTGTCAACAGCCCAACAAGTTGCCCCTTTTACCACAGGGTGGAGCTACTTGTGTTCTGAGGAGCAGCAAATCCAGGAATCCTGTCAAGCCAACCACCTCTTTGATGGCACTAAATCACCCAGCAGTGCTTCCTGCTGCTGCTGGGACACCACAGATCAATAGGAGATGCTGGATGAAATCATGGAATGGTTAGAGTTGGAAAGGACCTTAAATATCATCAAGTTCCAACACCCCTGTCATAGGCAGGGACACCTCCCACCAGATCAGGTTGCTCAAAGTCCCAACTAGCCTGGCCTTGAACAACTCCAGGGATGGGGCAGCCACAGCTTCTCTGGGCAATTTGTTCCAGTGCTTTGCCACTCTCACAGGAAAGAATTTCTTTCTAGTATCTAAAGTTGTCCTCTTTCAATTAAAAGCCATTACCCCTTATCCTGCCACTACACTCCCTGACAAAGAGTCCCTCCAGCTCTCCTGTAGGCTCCGTTCAGATACTGGAAGGCTGCTATAAGGTCTCCCCAGAACCTTCTCTTCTCCAGGCTGAGCCCCCAACTGAACCCCAAGAACCACAGTCTGTCTTCATAGGAGAGGCGCTCCAGACCTCTGACCATCTTCGTGGCACTCTACTGGACCCAGTCCAACAGTTCCATGTCCTTTCTATGTTGAGGACTCCAGAGCTGGCCACAGTACTCCAGGTCGGGTATCAGAAGAGCATAGTAGAGGGGTAGAATCACCTCCTGTGACCTGCTGGTTATGCTTCTTTTAATGTGGCCCAGGATATGGTTAGCTTTCCGGACTGCTAGTGCATGCTGCCAGCTCATGTTGAGCTTCTCATCCACCATCACTCCCAAGTCCTTCTCCTCGGGGCTGCTCTCCAGCCATTCTCTGCCCAGCTCTTCACAGCTGAGAGTCCTTGTAACAGAGCTGGATGCTAGGGGCTGCACTATAAGAAAAAAAAACCAAACAAAAAACAAAAAACAAACCCAAGCTGCTAAAAAACCCAAACTGCTGAACAGAGGAAGATGGAGGCTGCTTGCCCATGTTCTTCCTGCAGGACCTAGCCCTGCACTGAATCTATTACAATCCAATCCTGACTTATTCCATTTAACTTCCAATGAAATACCAAAGAAGTGGATGTCAACAGAAAAATAGTTCTCATTGTAGAAATGAAGCCTTTCTGAAGAAAATGCAAAAGAAGTCCTCAGGAACATCAAAAGGAAGCATTGTCAAGTCCCAACCAGAGGCATACAGGCTGCTCCATGCAGAAGTGGTGTGTGATCATTTAGACTTGCCACATTGTCCAAAGCATCTCAGGAAAAAGCTGAGCAGATGGGAAGATGCTCGTAGAAGAGTCTGGAGAAGGGGACCCAGGTCCATCCCATCCAATATGAGCAAAGCACCACTGAAGATGACAGCCCGGTGGTTGGTGTCCTCCTGAGTCACCACTCTCCCCCTACTTGGCTCCAGTTACTGCAGATAAAAAGAGCGAAGTTAAAAGGGAAGGAAGACAAGTGACAATTTGAGAGACATACCCTGCCCTTGGCTGAGAAAGGGCAGGGCAGGAAAGAAAATAATCCCAGGCCCTTCCTCTTCAGTCAAGAACAATAAAGATCATATATTCCCTGAGGGCTGGGTAGGAGTTGGACATATCAATAGGAACCTGTAAAACAAAAATAAGAAGCTTGGGAGGGGAACCTTTCATTAGACAGATTCATAGATCCATAAATAAGAAAACTGAAAAATATAAGCTCAATGAAAGCTGTGGGGGTTTTTTTGTTTGTTTTGTTTTTCCAAAATAATAAGAGGTAGGCATTTATTATAGTCTTTTCCTGATGCAGTAGAAAGGGGAGAGCTTTGCCTGCCCTAGACACATATAGTTCCCTGAGCCTATAGCAATGCTGTCCCACAGTTTACTTTTATTTTTTAGACAAATTCCCCAATTATTGCCGTCAGTTAAGACAAGCACAGCACCAACAACTCGACTCCCGCGTGCTGTTCCTTACCCCATTTATGGTGGAGCGTTCCCACGTGCCACATCTTCCCTTGCATTTATTGACCCTGTATCACATTCAGACAGCTTTGCTGCACGTATGTGTATTGGCACAGGTGCCTTTTACCTCTTTTGGACATAAAAAACCTTAATCCAGGCAGAATTAGCTGCAGTAGCAATTAGCTGCTGATTACCAAAACAGTTTCCTAAAAATTTAATGGAGGGCAACAAAACTGGTGAAGGGTCTGGAGAATAAATCTTATGAGGAGGGACTGAGGGAGTTGGGACTGTTTAGTTTGTGGAAGAGGCTGAGGAGAGACCTTATCCCTCTCTACAACTACTTCAAAGGACATTGCAGAGAGGTCAGTGCTGGTCTCTTCTCAAGGGTAACTAGCGATAGAATGAGAAGGACTGGCTGCAAGCTGCAGCAGGGTAGGTTGGACATCAGGAAAAAATTCTTCACAGAAAGAGTGCCCAGGGAGGTGGAGTCACCATCCCTGACTGTGTTTAAGAGTAGATTGGATGTGGTGTTGAGGGATATGGTGTAGGGGAGAACTTGCAGAGTAGAGCTGATAGCTGGACTCGATCCCAAGGGTCTCTTCCAACCTAAATGATTTTATGCTTCTAACTTACTTCCCTAGGAGAAGCCTAGGTGTGCTTGGCTGAGTCTGATCACCTTCTTGGCAAGTTCTACTGCAATCAACCAAAGGGTTCAAAAGTTGAGGTTTGGGAGACATTGACTCAACAGACTTGATTTACAGGAAATGCAAGCCTGACCCCACTAAGCTCAGTGACAGGCCTTGGAGGATTACCACTGAAAGTAAACCTGATACTAGAAGTCCTCAGAGGAAGAGCTGCAGCATTGATAGACTTAAATTGTGAATAGTCCACCAAAAATAAAGACTACAATGCCCAGAACTGGTTACTCTGTCACCTCCGTTTAACGTAAGGGCCTATCTCTAGGGCAACATTACACTAGCAAGAGGGTTGGGACCTTATTACTCCACCTGGAGTACTGTGTCCAGCTCTGAAGTCCTCAACATCCAAAGGACATGGAACCATGGGAACAGGTCCAGCAGAAGGCCACAAAGATGATCAGAGGGTTGGAGCACCTCTCCTGTGAAAACAGGCTGAGAGAGGTGGGGTTGTTCAGCCTGGACAAGAGACAGCTCCAGGGAGACCTTATAGCAGCCTTCTAGTATCTGAAGGGAGCCTAGAAGACAGCTGGAGAGGGACTCTTTATCATGGAGTATAGTAACAGGACAAGGGGTAATGGCTTTAAATTGGAAGGGGGGAGGCTTAGATTATATAGTAGGAAGAAAATCTTTCCTGTGAGGTTGGTGAGACACTGGGACAGGTGGCTGCCCCATCTTTGTAAGTGTTCAAGGCCAGGCTGGATGGGGCTTTGAACAACCTGGTCTGGTCAGGGGTTGGAACTCTGATCTTTAAGGTCCCTTCCAACTCTAGCCATTCTATGATTCTATGATTTCTGGCCTTCACAGAAGAGGACTCGGAGCTGGGAGGAAACAGAAGCTCTCCCCCTGCCCAATCTCTGTGTTATTTATAGGCAGTAGAGTCTCCAATAACACATTTCAACCTACTTTGCCAGACACACCTTTTCCCAGGCTTTTTTCCAAGCCTCAGGCAGGAAAGAAGCCAACATGCAGGATACAGAGGCCAAAACCCTGGGGTCTGCACTATTCTTAGCCTGAGTGTGCAGCTCCTCAGATAGCTTGACCCGAGACACAATGGGAGGAAGCAGCAGCCAACCTGCTGCCTGCAAGAGAAGCGCATGCCCAAGCCATAAAGGCTCAAAGCATATATCCCCCATCAGTCCAGGGAGCAGCAGCAACAGCTGTACCAATGGTTTAAGGAGACAGATTGCTACTGACCTACATTCTCTAGTCTGCGACAGATGTGTTTAGTCATTCCTTCCCAAAAAACCTCATGCCAACGCTTCAAACATGTAACCACCTGTAGCAAAACTGGCAGAGGGGACACTTTAAGGAAGTAATAGGAATAAAGGATAAGTTCTAAGTTATTATAAAACATATTGGGTTGGAAAGGACCATAAAGACCATCAAGTTTCAATGCCCCTGCCATGGGCAGGGACACCTCCCACCAGACCAGATTGCTCAAAGCTACATCCAACCTGGCCTTGAACACCTCCAGGGATGGGGCAGCCATAGCTTCTCTAGACAACATGGGCCAGTGTCTCACCACCCTCACAGTAAATAATTTCTTCCTATTATCTAATCTAAATCTCTCTTCCAGTTTGAAGCCATTACCCCTTGTCCTATCACTCCACTCTTTGGTCAACAGTCCCTCCCCCAGCTTTCCTGGAGCCCCTTCAGGCATTGGAAGGGGCTCTAAGGTCTCCCAGAGCCTTCTCTTCTCCAGGCTGAACAACCCCAACTCCCTCAACCTGTTATCTCTAGCTCTGCATGACAAGAGGCAGTGGGGAAGCCCATAGCTTGAAGTAGCTTTTACTGAAGATATCCAACTATTGCTGGACTACTCTACAACATCGTTCAGATAAGAAGGGTTTATTCCACATCAGAGTGCTCTGAAGTGCAAGAAGAGCATACATAGAGAGCAGGCACTAGGAAGCTGCTGCTGGAGCTCCCAGGCTGATGCAGGTGGACCACAAGAAAAAAATAATTTTGCTTTTTCTTAACAAAAAACCCCAACAAAACAACAAACAAAAAATACTTAAAAATCTTTCCTCCCTGAGATCTCACCCAACAGCTGCTCTTCTCCCCTTTTGTGTGTAGTTCCTGATCTTATTTAGCCCACCTATTTCCATTGCCCATACTAATCCAGAGTTGTCTGCAGGTCCAGGGCAGGGGAATTACTGGAACCCAGAGCAGCACCATCTCTCCACCATCCACTCTGCAGAGACGTATCAAGAGCCTCAGCTGGGACATTTAGCCACATGGGGACTCTAACCACCCAAATGAAAGCCACATCATACTTTGCCATGGTTTTCAGTTGTAAGCTCTACCTTCTGTGTCTTGAGTCTACCTGGATTTTGATAACTGTCATTACAGCAAGGTGCCAGGTGGTCACAAACCATAGCTTTGAGACTACAAGCATCAGCCACGCTCTTCACATTGAGGACAGGGCATATTATTTGATGACACAGTAGGCATTATAGGAGACCTGGAGGAAGGCTGGGCTCTAGCCTAAATGCAGAGTGTTTTACTTAACTCTGTCCAGGGGGAGGCAGTAGTGACTATATATAAAGCATCACTACATTTCAAGTCAGTCCCTTGAAAAATGGAGGTTTAGACATGGAACACTTTATCCTCTGAAGGGGGCCTACAGGAAGGCTGGGGAGGGTCTGTTTCCAAAGGCCTGCAGGGACAGGACAAGGGGCAATGGCTTCAAACTGGAGAAGAGCAGATTTAGATTGGATATTAGGAATAGGTTTCTTTACTCTGAGGGTGGTGGGCGGCTGGAGCAGGTTGCCCAGGGAGGTGGTTGAAGCCCCTTCCCTGGAGATATTCAAGGTGAGGATGGACGAGGCCCTGGGCAACCTGGTCTAGTTGGGGGTGTCCCTGCTGACTGCAGGGAGGTCAGACTAGATGACCCTGGAGGTTCCTTCTGGCCTGGAACATTCTCTGATCTTAAGACCATAAGATCTGAGGTCATTGAGAGAACATCACATGAAGGACAAAGTGATGCAACTGGGCAAGTAGTTGTCATTAAAGTATCTGCCACATTATTTTCTCACAAACACTGTTTAAAAAAAGAGCTGAAATTTTAAGAGATTCCTCCTGAAAGCTTTACTTGCTCCACTCCTGAATTACAAAAGACTAGTTTCTCTGTAAACTTTTTTTGTACAGGGTTAGAAGACACCTATAATATCAACTGTTCTCTACCTGTAGCAGAACCCATCCAGCAAGGATTACAGATCTCGGGTTACAGATAACTTTTCATTCTAATTTGCCAGCTCATTTCTTGGCTCACCCAACCCATTTGTTTCTTCAGGAACCACCCAGCCCTTATTTGACATTCAGCTTTCACCCCTTGGTTTAGCTGTTCAGAAAGTGACTTCCACAAAGAGGTCGCAGTCATCGGCACCTGAAATTCAAAAGCTTTGTAGAAAGCTGCCTTCAGCTTAATGAAGCACATCAAGCACTGCACAGACCTTCTAGCTTACAAAGGACAATGTGTGTTTCCAAGTTCATCCAGTTTTTTCAGTTGTACTGAACTGGAAGAAAAACATCTTGAGAGTCCTGCCCTGCGTAGCTTTTTGCTTAACTCCCTAACCTACGTGTAACTGGATTATTAAGCCCCATGCCTCACACCTCCGGAGACGTGGTTAAACTTTATGGTTTTGTTTTCCCCTAGAGGGAAAATTATGTGCAGGGGTAAAGTTCCCATTTAAATATACACACGTGTGAATAATCAAACATGGTTACACATTTCTGTTGCAGGAAGCCAAGTCTGTGGAGCCTGTGTTGGGCATGATAAACCTTTAGGGCTCTTGTGTCCCAGGCAAGTTTATTTCAAAACAGAATGAAAGTGTGGACAGATCAAGGGCTCTACCATTTATTTCTTCTTGTTCCTGCCACAGACTTGCACTGTCACCCACCCTTAGGGGAAACTTTCAGAGTAAAAGTCAAAACGCAACACAAAGCACTTAAAGTTGTGAAGCACAGAGAGGGCAGCAATTCCAACTACATGTAGCAACAAGCCTGAACTTAGAACTGGTACAGGATCATACTATAGTTTGGGTTGGAAATTGCCTTTAAAAGTCTAACCCACCTGCCATGTACAGAGACATCTTCAACTAGATCGAGCTGCTCAGAGCCCTGTTGAACCTGACCTCAAATGTTTCTGGGGATGGGGCATCAGCCAGCTCTCTGGGCAACCTGGGCCAGCATTTCACCATTCTCATTGTAAAAATGTCTTTGTTATATCTAGGCTAAATCTATCCTCCTTTAAATTAAAGGGCTTTTGTCCTATCACCACAGGGTCTACTAAAGTCACAAGAGGTTAGTCAAGTTTGATTTATCTGATGGAGATAACTACCATGGTTTCCACCAATCCCTCTCTAAGTTCAGATACTTCCATTGACTGGGAGACTGTTTCCCATTTTTACTAATCAATTGCCCACTATCCTGGAGAAAAATGTGTTGGCAGGTCAGCTGACAAGTCCACAGGGATCAGAAAAACATGGACAGACCATAAAACAAGGAGATATTTATGTTCCTTACCAATATGAAGATATTTTCAGAAGTCAAGCTGAAAAACAATTTTTGCTGCCTAAAGAGGGCTGTGGAGCTCAGTCCAGTACAGCTCTCCACGCCTGGCAGCATGAGCTCTCTCCAAGAGCTAATTCTATTTTGACATCTGCAGTACAAGTCCTACTAAATCTCAGTCAGGAGCTCAGAGGGCTGCTAAGAGTTTCAGCAAGAGAGGGCGTTGGAAGAGACTTAGATGTTCTTAGACGTCCTCCACGCTGTTTCTGATGGGGTGGAAAACAAGCAGACCAGCTCCAAAGAAAGACTTTTCCATTCACAATGAAGAAAAAGATCCTTTAACTCCCAAAATCTAGTTCTCTTGCACCTCAGGATTACAGCTAATTCCTACACAAGATATTAAATTCCTACACAAGATCTCCCTTCATTTCATAGGTTGTTTTTTTGCTGTCCAGGGTGCAAACCTGGACAACCTTTGCTAGCACACAGCCCTTTCCTCAAAAGGGAAAAAAAAAATATATATTTAGGCAAATAACAGGTATTTAACCCCCAAATCATACCCAGCATCTGCAGCTGGGAACTGCAACATGCTTCCTCCGCTCACCTGAGTGATGCTCAGTAAAAGCTACCTCAGATGGGATTGTGCAATTATCCACGCTCCTCCCTGTTGTGACCTCCCTAAGGGCATGTCATACCTTGCCCCTAAGGGCGAATTCCTGCCCAGGAAGCTGGATTACCACAGAGAGAGAGAGCTGCTAGGATTTACTGCTCCCTCCTTCAAGCGTTTGTGTCTTAAGTTCTTGTAGCAAGTGCCCTTACCGCCAAAGTGCCTCTAAAGCCATCACAGGCAGACGGGAAGGAGAACAACTCATTTTCATTTCACTACCAAATGGGGGAAAGCTGCAAGCAGAGCAACCTCTGGACCATATCTGAATTGGGGTCAACTACAACCTCAAAAGACCTTGATGGAAAAGCAAGAGAATGTTTTTAGGCTCAAGTGATCTCTGTCATCACTATTGCTCATGGCAGTTAACAGACTAATATAACCACACTCTGAACGAACACCTAAAAAATTTGAAAATCCTATCTCCAAATTCAGGTGCCCCTATAGGGCTAAGCTGAACTGGGACTTTGAAGTAGGAGGAATGCAAAAAGTATTGGCTTGGGTTCAGATAGGAATTGAGTTTCCATTGACTGATGTGTAAGATGAAGCAAACTGGCCTACAACATGCCATTAAAGCAGAAGTCACAGTAATAGAAATGACAAAAGTACACACCCAGGAATGTCACACCACCCAAAAAAGAAGTATCAAAGAAGGGCTGATGCTGTTTCCAGAGCTGTCCCAAGATCTACATGAAGTAGTCACCCAGCTGGACTGCCCAACCTGATGCTGGACTGGATGAGAGGAAAGCACAAATCAAAGTTTAGGAACCTTTTTGACTCTAAACACATGTATTACCACTAGCTCAGGAGGCTCCTGTTGGGAATCGGCTAGAAGAAAATGGCCACAACCTCTGCCTAAATGGCTTGCACAAGTAAAACTTTTGCTGGGGCACAGGGCCTCTTGATAGGAGTTTGCTTGTGCTTGTGTAACTAAAGGCAGGCCCCAGGGTTGGAGTGACCTTGGAGTGAAGATGCTCGAGGAGGAGTTCAAATGCAGCTGTAACTGCAGATAAGGAAGCTCTATGCAAATAAATTCTTCTGCTAAGAACCTATCAAATGTTACCGAGTCTGCATAACTATGTACAAGGCTATAGAACTGTTGTGCTGTCAATAAACCTCGGAACTTACTGCTAGCTCATATTGGGTCATCTGTATGTTCCCACAAGCTGTTCGGGATCTCTACCCTGCGGGTTTGTCACCCCGACCGGTGACAGGCTCCCATTCACCTGTACCTTCCAGCTGTTGGAACCTCCTCCTCCTCCCCAAAAGACTGCCAACTGAACAGGCCACACAAATAACCCAACAGCTGCTTCAAAGCAAGTTATTACCTAGTACGAAGTCATTGATGAACTCACTCCAACCGTCCAGGGTTAGAAGTTCACTTACAAACAGCCTCAAGAGCACATCAGAGAAAGCCTCCAGCTGGGAGTGAGTGAATGGGGCACAGATAAGAGCCAGCTGGGGGGAATTAGGGACCACCAGCCCAGCTGTGGCCAGAGGAGGTGCTGTGGTTGAGATCCCAGGGCTGTAAACACATCTGCTTTTGGGGTCCCTGCCAGCAGTTGCCTCCACAGCTTTAATCATTGAGCTGAATGACAGTAAAACCACAGAGAATCAGCTTTCGGTTTCACTTCCCAAGCGGTTGGAAACATTCGAGAAAACGAAGCGTTGCAACAGGGCTACTCCAGCCAGAAAAAAAAGCCAACAGCAGCAACAACGACGAAAAAAAAAGAACAACAAAAAAAACCCACCCCGCTATCAGTTATCGCAGGAAGAACTTGTAGCAGTTTTCCCTGGCATCTTGGCTTCAAACCGCAGCACTTTGCAACTGCTTTCCAAGAAGTTAAAAATTCTTCCCAGAAAGAGCGGTCAGACACTGGAATGGGCTGCCCAGGGCGGTGGTGGAGTCGCCATCCCTGAATGCGTTTCAGAGTCGATTAGATGCGGTGTTGGGGGATACGGTGTAGGGGAGAACTTTGTAGAGTAGGGCTGACGGTTGGACTCCATGATCCCAAGGGTCTCTTCCAACCTGAATGATTCTGTGATTCTGCAAAGGCAGCGAGGGGCAAGGCAGCCTCAGAATTCCCAGAAAACTGGGAAGTTTTAGTTCACCGGCACCACGGGCTTTTACCCAAGGAAAGCGGATCATGTCCTGGCATGTTGTCCAACCTGGGTTAAACCGCTCTCACCCCGAAGAGAAGCGGCGTGCAGGGCGCTCCGGGTGAATCGCAGCCGTAGCGCAAAGCGACGGTAAAGTTTCCTCGGGTTTTTGCAGCCTTGGCGTTCCCTTCTTTTTCCTCTTTACTCAGCTGCTTCCTCTCATTGCCACCCTCAATCAGCAAACCGCATTTCCCTCGGTAACCTCCTCCACTCCCGTTCCGCCCCCCCCTCCCCCCCCCTCAAGCCTTAACACTTTACAAAGTTAAACAAAACAACATCCCAACGCAATTAAGGGTGCTATTACTCTAATCAAGCGGCGATTGTATCTGCTACCCACCCCATTGTCGGTTGTTTTGGTTGTTTGGGTTTTTTTTTTTCTAGAAATCTTAGAATTTAGAAATTCTTAGAAATCTTGGGCTTACATCAGCGGTTTTCAGCCCCTCTTTGAATTTTTCGAAGTGACTGAGTGATCGCGGAGCCGATCTGGACAGATTCTAGCTGGAAATCCGCGGTGCTTCGCTACCATCAGATTTAAGGCTGGAAAGAAGAGTTTAAGGGAGTGTCTGGCACCGTCAGTGCCGGCTGCACCCAGCGGCAGCCACGAAATACCGCCCTCCTTTAACATCCTACAGGTGGGTAACGCCAAACTTGGTGCTTGTTGTAAAATAAGCTGGTCTCTACCCCCCCACCCCCACCTCACCAAGCAGCGCTGGGCAGAGCGGTAAAGACGGTCCCTGACGCCCCCCCCCCCCCACCCCCCCGGGGACAGCGACANGGAGATGGAGATGGAGATGGAGATGAGGATGGGGGTGAAGGTGGGGGTAGGAACAGAGGTGGGGCTGGGGGTGAGGGTAGGGATGGGGTGAGGATGGAGATGGAGGTGGAGGTGGGGATAGAGGTGAGGATGGGGAAGGATGTGGAGGTGGGGACTGGAATGGATGTGGAGTTGGGGATGGAGATGGAGATGGGGATGGGAATGGAGAAAGGGGGTAGAATTAGAGGGAGACGAGGATGGGGATGGTGGTCAAGAGCTGACCCTGCTTTCAGCAGGAGGTTGGACCACACACCTCCCCAGGTCCTTTCCAACCAGAATTATCCTATGCCTCTATTCTTGTGTTCTCTGACAAGAGGATCTGAGACATTGCAGGGTGTGCTGTTGGGGTCAGGATCTCAAACTGCAGCCTCAAACCTATTTTTGTGCTACTCTCTGTAACATTGGTTCCATCCCCCTTTACAGCCTCCTCCCCAGAGGGTAGGCTTCGTTTTTTCTATCTTTTCAGTACACTTGAGGCTGTCTTTAGGGAACACTGAGGTCAGTGCTTGGGCCTGAGATTTTCACTCGCAGACTTTGAGAAGTAGGAGCTTGTATCTAGTTACAAAGCCAAAGAGGCTGCAAATCTCATCATATCGTATGATATGATGCTGAGCAATGGCCTTAAAAACAGCAGTAAATGTTGTGAGACAAGAAAATTGTGTGAGCTGACCTGCTTCCCAAGTAGGCCCTGTTTATAACAGGGGAGGGAATTGTGTTATTGTCAACTTGGGAATCCCCTGTCCTGGTGGGGTTGTTAGTGCCAGGCAGCTTGGGATAGCAGGTCCCTCCTCCAGCTGCCTGCTGCTTCCTGCACCGATTTTCCCCAGCCCCTCAGCTCAACCAGCACCTCCCCCAGTGCCAATGTTCTGGCTTCCCATCGCTGAAATAGCCCCTGTCAGGAGCAGTCCTGTGGGTTTTGGTTTTTTTTTAAATTTATTTATTTTTCCAATAGTGAATTGAATTTTAAGTTGATAAGTGTTCATTTAGCTCACTGGCTTTAATTGTGGTTTAATCACAATTAAATTAAGTTAGGTCAGCGAGTTGGAAGTTTGATCTTGCCAAGTCATTTTCAACTGATTTTATATGCGTAGTTGTTAGTCTCATAAAAAGCTTCATTCCTCTGAGTTGGTAAATCTGATTGTGTTTTGCAATCAATTGCCTTTATACTAAATTCTAAATCAAATGTTAAAGTTGGTACTCTTATACGAGCCAGTTGAACAGGCTAGATGTGGAAGCATCTATTAAGTGCATACATATCTTAAGACAGATTTACTCAGGCTCTAACATTTTGCCTTTTCTCAGATTTCCAAGGCTGCTGCTAAAGATCCATTTGCAAGACTTGGTTGCTGGATGATACTTTTTCACCTGGGAGTTATCTCAGACTCTTTTTTGCCCAGGTACGGCACAGCAATTGGTGAACATGCAGAAAAAAAAATAAAAAACAACAATGAAAACAGACCCCACGACATTTGTACTAGATGGGTATTTAATAAATAAAATTTTATTGTCTATGAATAACCTGCAAGTAATCTGTAGGAGGCGGTATCTGTGAAGCGTCACTGGATTGCACGTGTGTGAATGAGGGAAAAGTTCTCCTAAGTTTTTCTCTGAAGCAGAGGTGCCTCCTCCCTGTTCTTTGTTGCCCAATTAACGATAATTTTTCCCTGCTGCTGCATTCAGCAGCACAAAGTTGTCTGAGGCCTTATTTTCAAGTCCTGATACACTTACAAGAGGGGGAAGTACCTCATGTGTGAAAACCTGCTGCTATAAAGGAAGGCAATGAAGAGAAAACCCCTGTTTTCGCCCCTCCTTGCAGTTGGGGCCAGACATCATTTAGCAGCTATTGCCGCTCCACACCCTGCCATGAAAACACAGTTTTGCTTTATCAAAAGCATGATTTGCCCTTCAAAATATTTGGGGTTTCTGAACCCATGCAAAAAACCCTTTAAGGCTCAGCTGTATCCCAGGTGGTACCTGTGGACTCTGGCTGCTGTCATTTTGGGGCAACTAGGATGTCCCTCATGCCCCCTACTTCCCCCACCTCTCTCCCTGCTTTTCTTTTTTTTTTTTCTTTTTTCTTTTCCCCTGGGGTCTTCTACCCCTACTGAGAAGCACAGGATCCTGTTTATACCCAAAGTGTGTGTCTGCCTGGTTGATGTGAACAGGGGCAAGATACTGTGCGAGCCGCGACCATCAGGGTGGCTAAACCCAAATCATGAGCTGGTACCCTCAGGTGCCACAGCTCAACACTTAATTTTCCTTAAGGCAATGTTCCTTTGGGGCTGTGGATTTGATCCCGAGTCGAGGCAGAGCTGTTTTCCAAGCAGGAATGTTCAGGGAGGGAACGTGCTCCTTTGTTTGTTCAGGGTAAGGACCTCGCAAGCTAAGTGATGGCCGGACTTCCCAGCCAAGCTCATCAGCAAGAGTGGTGTGATGACAGAAAAGAGAAGATAAGCACTGGAATCTGTCTCTTCTCCCTGAACTTTGGCTGGATAAACATCTGGAGAGGCCCATAGCGCATTGGTCAGTTTATGCTGATTTATTTCCATCTAACCATTGGTCTTCAGGAGCTCACACAGATACTGATGAGAAACATTGATTATAATTGCCAAAACGGCAAAGTAAGGAAAAGCAAACCAAGTAAGCAGTGATGAAAGAAATTTCCTAAGAAATAGAAATGAGTAACAGAGTCATCGATACAGACCCCAAAAAACAGAATTTAAATATTAGGCCACATGCATATTCTTAAAATTTGAAAAGCCAAGACACCAAGGTGGCTTCAAGTAATGGGAGATGCAAAAACCAATCCCAGGAATTCTGTACATGCACGAAAGCAAGAGGATACTGAAGGATGGAGTAAATCTGTGAATTTGCAGAGTGGAAAACTGTATAATGGAAAGCACAGAACAGGCTTGGTTGTTTTTTTTCACTCTTCACAGAAAGGATTAGCAAGTGAAATTAATTTTGAACAAGGGGAGCAGAGATGGAGCTGGGCAAGAACAGGTTAAAAGATGAGAGGAGGCAAGACTGACACATTCAAGAACGTGAAGAAGGTTATGGAGGAATATCTGTGGAGTGGGGAGAGTAAAGCCTGGTTCCTTGGGGGTTATCACAGGGGACGTGGTGAGGACATTTTGGAGGACTGGAGAAAGGCAAATGCTGAGCCTGGCTCGAAGGAGGGGAATCAGAGTCTGGGGAACCAGAGACCGGCTAGCTTTATTCCAGTAGCCGGGAAGGTAGTGTTAAATATTATCGGTTGATCAATTTATAAGCACCTAGAGGATAATGAGGTTAGGGAAAAAAAAAGCCAACGTGAATTTGTCAAGAATAAATCATATCAAGCCAGGTTCATTTTCTACTCCAAGAGGACAATGGGCTGAATCTTGCCTTGGGGAAGGCTTTTCTTGCCACCCCAGCAGCTCTCTCATAGATAAGCAGTGAATATATAGAATCATAGGATCATTTAGGTTGGCAAAAACCTTTAAGATCACAGAGTCCAACGGTTAACCTAACACTGCTGAATCCACCACGGAAAATATATACGTCTCCTGTGAGCTCTGCAGGAGCACAGCACCACCTCCCAACAAACCACCCCCAACCGCTCAAAAAGCCATTTCCTGCTGCATTGTAAGAGGTGCAATGGCTCCGAGGAAGGTGTCTAAAGTTAGGTGAGGTAAATCCCACCCTCAGGGGGTGATCAAGGATATCAAGCTAGAAGAGCCTGCAAACAAGTTGTGAGGACAAGGGTGAGAATTAGAAATGATTTCATTAAACTGGGGGGGGTGGACCCAAAGTCATCAGAATGGAACACGATGAGTCATATAGAGAAAAGGAGGCAGCAAGTGGCACAGTGGGCGGGAAAGAGGATCAGGAGACAAATGACCTGCAGAAAAAATGTGAGTCAGCAACAAACAGGTGTTGAAAGGAGAACACAACATGTTCTGGGAGGTTATCGAGAGTGTTTTCTGGAAAATATGAGGTAGTTGCTCCATTGCCTTTAGTGCCTGGCATTGGCCCAGTTTTGCTGTCACATAAAGATGGATCCATGCTGGAATCTGGAGGGAGACAAAGAGGATGATGAGCATTTGAGAGAATAGAAATTAGGAAGGAAACAAGATCATTTTTCCCCTGCCCAGAAAAACCTGCAAGGATAATAGGTGACAGTCGAGGAACAGGGTTTGTGGCAGAAGTATTCCAGTACAGAAAAAGTTATTAGAAAGAGTCGTTCTTCAAAACTATGTGTTGGTTTCTAAAATGGACAGTACCGTTATGAGCAATTCATGTTTATATATATGAGCTGTTAGATACTAGGAGGAAATTCTTTACTCTGAGGGTGGTGAGAGACACTGGCCCATGTTGCCCAAAGAAGTTGTGGATGCCCCATCCCTGGAGGTATTCAAAGCCAGATTGGATGTGACTTTGAGCAATCTGGTCTAGTAGGAGGTGTTCTTGCCCATGGAAGGAGGATTGGAACTTGATGGTCTTTAGAGTCCCTTACAACCCAAACCATTCTATGATTCTATGGTTTATGAAACCTTTTTGTCTGAGAAGAGAGTGACTGAGAACGTTGGATGTTCATTTTGGGTTCAAAGAGAGCTTTTTCTTTCACTTGAGCCATAGCAGTGGTGGAGCCTATTCCCACTGGAGTGAGGGCAGGAAAGGACATCTTGTTATTCCTTAAAACTCAACCTTAGCCAATGATGTCACAGCTGGGGATACCAGGGTGCCTTCTGTGCCATTCCTGTGCTGTCTGAGCATGGAATGTGGGCTGAACACATCAGTAAAGAGAAGCAGCAGTAGGAGTAGCACTTAGCAGCATGGATCTGTGCAAGCATTACAGGCTGGACAGATCTGATAAGAGAAATCAGCTGTGGTGGTTGCCAGAAAGAATGTAAAGTAAGCACATGATGCTGAACTAGATGAAAGTGTATTTTTTTCCAGTAATCCTGCTCTATTTCAGACCATGAGTGCTGAGACCCTGTTCATTTTCTTTTTGACCTTTGGTGCTTGATTTCCGTTGCAAACGGCTGCCCATAATTCTTGAGGATAACATATTTTTTACCTTGCTCTTGTTTAAAAAGGGAAGTCAGGTTGGGTTTTGGGCGTTTTTTGCCTTTTTTTTTTTTGTTATAAAAAAGCGTGTCTTGAAACACTGGGACTTGTCTAGCTCATTGGAATAGCTCATGACAACCCTTTGCATGTCACCCCTTCCCATGTGCAGCTACCTGGGATGTCTGACAAACAATGCAGGTACCAGCTCAGATGCAGTAGCCCTTGCTGTGACTGGGCTCTGATGTTAAAACAGACTTGGGGGGAGGACACATTTTTCAAGGCTTCCTCACTTCAAGGGCACATAGTTCTGACAAGCTACTGGCTCAGGATCAAGAGGGATGCTTGGAACCAAGCCAGGTGCTCCAACTCTCCAACTTGTTTGCATTTTCTGCTCCTTGCACTGAGCCGAGAAGGAAATAATAGTGCAGGAACCAGCACTCCTCTCCATGTCCAAAGCCCCAGTGGTACTTTTTTTTTTTTTAAAGTCTATTACTTTTTTTTTTTTTTTAATGTTGCCATGGCCTTGGATGCCATTATAGCAGTCCTGGTACAATCACGGGGCAAAAAAAAACCAGTCCCTGCCCTGTTCAAGCTACTCTTGGGTGGAATCCATCACACCTGGCGTTAGGTGTCCCATGTTGAGATGTCTCTTGGCTCCTTTCATAGCCAGTGGTGAGAAATAGCCTATTGAAGAACACCTTCATCTGACCCATTCTGGTCAGCTCTCAGATGAAGTAAGGCTGTTCTATCTGCAGGCAGTACAGTGTCAGCTTCATGTGTCAGAAAAGAGTCACAAAACCATAAGTGCTGGTTTCATAGAATCATAGAATCACAGAATCATTTAGGTTGGAAGAGACCCCTGGGATCATCAAGTCCAACCATCAGCCCTACTCTACAAGTTCTCCCCTACACCATATCCCTCAACACCACATCTAATCTACTCTTAAACACAGTCAGGGATGGTGACTCCACCACCTCCCTGGGCAGCTGATTCCACTGACTGACCACTCTCTCTGTGAAAAACTTTTTCCTAATGTCCAGCCTAACCCTACCCTGCGGCAGCTTGCAGCCATTCCTTCTTGTTCTGTTGCTAATTGCCCTTGATAAGAGACCAGCACCAACCTCCCTACAATGCCCTTTCAAGCAGTTGTAGAGAGTGATGAGGTTTTTTACAACACAGCATCCTGTTCTTCTACTCACTTTCCCCCTAAGCACTCAGGTGTTTTGTACACCCAAGACCCCCAGTAGGGGGATGGTAGGGATGAAGAGGGGGCAGTAGCAGGTCTGCAGATGGTTATGGTGGTAAGTTGGAGGTGGGGCACAGGAAAACTCCCTTTCCCGGATGGTGCTCATATAAATTATTCATCTGATTTTATTTCTCATCTGATGGAGAAATTGCTTCTGAAAACAAGGTCTCTTGAGAAAACTTCATTTAACTGATACTTGGAACAGACTTTATTCATGCTGCCAGCAGCAATGATCCCTGCTGATTAAATAGTAGATAGACCTTATTCTTGCTGAATTACCCATTTTTACAAGGCCTGGCACATTTAACAATCAGTGCTAGGTTATATTCATAAGCAAGAGGCCAACACCAATTTTTCTATCAGCCAAGACTTTGTATTACAGGATACTCCAAGGAGTAATTGTCAAGATAATTCTTTTGTATTTTCAATAAGTGCTTTAGCTCTGTTATGATGAGATGCTCAATGCCTTGCTCTGAATAAATGGGAACAATTTCACACCTTGCAGGGTCTGTGGTATTGTTGGCATGCTGTGTTAGGATGGGAACTGAGGCTCTCAAACATTGTTTGCCCCGTTCACCCCTGGCCGTGTAAGTGAGGGGGACAGGTGACAGTGGATTTCACGTCAATCTGGGTTGACAAGGAGAAAGAAGCAAGTCTCAGCCTCCTTTTCTTTTCCTCCCCTCATTCAGAACACCTCAGCCATGCTAATCAGCTCTTTGAGCATTTCCGGTTTACCCTGCACGGTCACCTCTATGGTAGCAGGAAGAAATGAAGGGTACTACACCTTTCTACAGGTCCCACCATCCCTACAGGGATAATGTTCCTGATCAGGGTTGACCCTCACAGTGTCATATTATCACCCTACATCCCTACAGAGATGATGGTCCTACACCATCTCAGCAGCTGCAGACATTGATGGTAGGGGAGCTCATTTTTCACTGGTGCTAGGAACTGGAGGCCAGTCCCCACTCCTGAATCCTGCACAGAGTTCTCAACAGCTGAGAAATTGCCTTTCTACCTTGCTGGTCCCCCTGGAGTGCAGAGGCCATCTTAGACTGATTGGGCTCCAGCTTAATGGAAGAATGACTTAATGATTAAGTGGACTGAAGTGCTGGCAAGTGCATGTGGGACAGTCATCACACCAGAATTTTAGATCTGAAATGTGGTATTTGTGGTGGTAAGATGATCCCTTGGTTTGTGACTACTTGGATAAGAATAGAACTGGTTAAAAGCTCAGCATTTTCTTTTCAGATTAATTTCTTCCTTGAAAATTATACTTTCTTCTTAAACCATAAAAGAAAAATTACAGTACAATTCCATATTGATCTCTGTACATGTACATATCTCTGCCAGTCCTGGCATGGGGCTGAATTTTGGGAGCACGCTACATTCAGATTTGTGGCTGGGGCCCATCTTTTGTAGGAATGAGATGGCTAGATAGAAGTTCCTTCAAGCTTGAGATGATGTTTGAATTTATGGTCATTGTGGTTTGGGCAGAATGTCCTAGATCTGAACAGTATCAGAGCAGATTTAGGTTGGCACCAGGACACCTTTTTTAGGAACAGGGCTAGTTAGAGATGGTGTAAGTTGTTGGGGGCACCCAACAGGAGGGATGCTGTGACTGCAGGGTTTTAAGAACAAGAGGAAATTTTAAGACAAGAGGAAATGGCCTCCAGTTGCACCAGGGGAGGTTCAGATTGGATATCAGGAAGAATTTTTACACTGAAAGGGTTATCAAGCATTGGAATGGGCTGCCCAGGGAGGTAGTTGAGGCACCATCCATGGAGGTATTCAAAACATGGGTTGACGTAGTGCTCAGCGACATGGTTTAGTGGTGAGTTGGTTTTTGGTTTTTTTTATCAGTTGGGTTGATGGTTGGACTAGAAGATCTTAAAGGTCCCTTCCGACCTAGACAACTCAATGATACTATGATTCCATGATCTTTTTACAGAATCATAGAGTCATTTAGATTGGAAGGGACCTTTAAGATCACTGAGTCCAATGGTTAGCATAACACTGTGAAAACCACCACTGAACCATGTCCCTCAGCACCATGTCTACACATCTTTTAAATACATCCGTGGATGGTGACTCAACCACTTCCCTGGACAACTTGTTCCAATGCTTAATAATCCTTCTGGTGCAGAAATTTTTCCTAATATCCATCCTAAATTTCCCTTGGTCCATATTGAGGCTATATCCCCTTGTCCTATTGCCTGTTCCTTGGATTACGTTTGTATCATTGAAGTTCCATTAAACTGCTGTTGCATTAATACCCGTGGATGCAGGGGGTGTGATTGCTGCCCACTCTTGGGCTTCTCTGCAGTTGTCTGAAGGAGCCTTCAAGTTACATAAAGTTAATCTTGCCCAGCTGTTGTCCCCTTTTCCCCACAGTGCTAGTGTAAGAGGGCACTGAAGCCAATCCTGGCTGAAATGGGGCTCAGAAACCTCAGTTGTTTAATGTGTACAAGGAGCAAGTAGGGTTTGGTGGAAAAAGTGACTTATATGCATCACTACTGTGTTTTGCTCCTTGTCTCAGAGCCCAAGCCAGGCACCTTCAGCTTCTCTTTGTTCCTTCAGGTCTCTTCTTTTGCCTTCCCTTTCCTCCTAATAAACTAAATTCAAGGCCAGGTTGGACAGGGCTTTGAGCAACCTGGTCTAGTAGTAAGTGTCCCTACCCATGGCAGGGGGGTTGGAACTGGATGAGCTTTAAGGTCCTTTCCAACCCAAACCATTCTATGATTCTATGAGCCTGCCTCGCTGCAACCTTCTTTCAGGGAGTTGTAGAGGGCAGTAAGGTCTCCCCTGAGCCCCCTTTTCTTCAGGCTGAAGAACCCCACCTCCCACAGCTGCTCCTCATAAGACTTTTGCTCCAGACCCCTTTGTTGCCCTTCTCTGGACACTCTCCAGAACAGTCTTCCCTCAGAGACAGCTTGGAGTGGGAGAATGGATGAGTCAATCTCCTAAATTCTCTATGAACACCATTTTCTGGGCTGCCATGTGTTTTTTCACCAGCCTTTATCTCCAGCCTCTCCCTGTGATGCACCGTTACTTATTGGACAGACAGGTAGTGTCCTAATCTTCTACTTTTGGAGATCTGACTCCTAATCCTGCATGGAGGCACTACTGACAGTATTTCAGCTTGTCAATCAGTATCTGGTGGTCACTGAGACGTGTGGTGTCACCTCCCTCTGAGGGCAGAACCAACCTGGACTTATTTCAGGCAAGGGTCATGTTGAGGCAGCAGTGCTTGTCCATCTGCCTGTCTCTCACCTTTCCACTTCAGGGGATCAGAAATCTCTTCAGGTCAGAAAAAAAAAAAGAAAAAGGGCAAAGGAAAAAAACCAACAACAACAAACCAACAACGAATCAAATATGGTTTTGTTCTTCACAGCTCTTTTCCCCAGGGAAAAGGAAGCCTTTTTCTCTGAACAGTCATGGGTTTGGATGAGCCCGTTCAGATCTCTCACTGGATGTGGGAATCTGACTGCCTGGGTAACTATTTATGTGAAAAGATTGGTTAGGAAATGGAGACCTACCCAACTGCCAAAGTGTTAAATATTCACAAAGTTCATGTATCATGAACCAGAGAGGACCTTGATTATTTTTCTCTGAGTTCTATCTCTCACTGGGAGCCTTGAAAAGCCTTGAAATAAAATGCTAATTTGCCAAGTCCTGGTGAATATTCAACTCTCCCAATCCTTTCTTCCATTAGCACTTGAAAATCACAGGTTCCTGCACAAGCCATCCTTGATGTTTAATAAATGTCATAGCTAAGGCATCGTTTCTGCTTCCTTTGATGCATTTTTTACAGCTGCAGTAGAGATATTATTCCGATTCCGGCTGCAGACAGTCATCCTGAAAGAGACCTCACTTACCTCTCCAGAGATGTTCACAAAACAGCAAATGCTACCTAACTTTAAGCTAATAACCTGCTCAAGGACTCTATTTCACATTCAGAGTGCGATCTCAGCTGCAGAGCGACGGATTAAGGTCCCTTCCAACTCTAACCATTCTATGATGCTATGATATAACCTCAGAGGTACAGAAAAAGCTTTTAGAAGAGGGTTTGTTCCTCTGGCAAAGTTTCACTCTTTGGTTTAATGGGGATGTTTCCTTCCAGAGAAACACCTGTGTGTGCAGGGAAAGGGCTGTTAATGGTGTTGGGATTAGAAATGATGCAACAAATACTGCAGCAAATAAGCCTTTTTAGGATTCAGGGAGAAGCCTGGTCTCAGCCTGGAAACCTCAGTAGAATCAGCCTCTCGTGCTAACCTACAGTGGTTCTTCTCAGGTACTGCTAAAAACCATCAACTGTCTTAAAACTGTTGTTTGTTATTCCCCTGGCTGGTCTCTGATGAGAAACACCACCACCCCACACCCCACCCCACCCCACACACCCCCTTTCTTCAGGATAAAAATCAAGTGCAGAGAGTGGCAAAGTCTTGGCAGCCTTACAAGAAGCACAAGAGAGCCTATAATGATCATACTGGGAATTAAATGGGAGGGAGGAATAAAAGCAATGAGACCCTTGTTACTTTTCTTAGGATCTTTAGGATCCTACCCAGGAAAGCAGTGATTGTGGCCCCCAGCCCAGTACAATGCCAACACTGGTTTTTGTGGTGTAGAAGCCAAATGTTGCAAAAGGCAGAAGAACTGATGAAGCTGAGCCAGTTCTTCCTGGACTGCGTGCTGGGATCTCAATTGTGGGTTAAATCTCTGCTAAGAGACTTCCTCTGTTTAAGCAAGAAACAAAGGTCACAAAGGAAATAGCAGGGAATTTCTCATTTCTCCAATGACATTTAAATAGAAATCTGATGGTGACTGCAAGTTGCTTTAAAATACACACTTTATTTAAAATAATAACTGTGCTGCTATTGTCTTCCATTCATTATGATATCCAGGGTTTTTTCAAAGCAATGAACACAGTGACAAGGCTACTTAGGTTAGTCCTGTTTTTTTTTGTTTTTTAATTCAATGAGAATCTTTTTCCTGGCTCCAGCTGGCGTTAAATCAGATCTGTAAATCACACCCTCAGAGGAGATCTGATACAAAACAATCTCAGTTGAATGAGTCCATTTACTGGAGATGTGTTTTGACATTTTAGTTCCCCAACACTGGACCCATGCCACGGATAGTCAACATACAACTTCTCTCAGTGCAGAAATATTATGGCAGAAATATGTATGCGTGCTGAGCTCGCTGTCGTCTTCAGCTCTGGAGAGGAGGCTGTGACTGCAGGGCATTAGGTATATTGTTTTTTAACATCTTAAGGTCTTTGGCAAGCAGACTTGCAATCAAAGCTGCCTTTCTAGGCTTTCTCAAATCGTGTCTCCGCATCCCATGCCCAAATTCAGCATCTGGAGTGGATGAAAGGATCCTTGAAGCTGTTTAAAAGGGAACCCCCGTGCTCAACCGGCTGAGCGTGGCTTGCAGACCAGGCTCTGTTTCTTTGATTCCTGAGCCTCGCAGTGTGTGGAACCAAAGCTGTCCGAAATGCCTGGCAGCTGTCCAGAGAAGCTGTATCCCATGGGAGTGAAGGTTTTTGGGTTGTTTTACCGCATTTCCATCTTTATCAGGAGAAGAGAAAATTCTTTGAAGGAGGGGGACAGCGGCCACTACAGATAATCGTCCAAATCCATGGCACCCTACAGTCCTACTCTTGCTTTCCCATAACTGCCTTAAATACTTTCCAGATTTGTTGCAGATTTCATTAGTTTTAAAGGCTTTGATTTCTTTTACTATGTATGATATATATTTTTTTTTTTTAAACAGTGTCTGCAAGGATCTTTCCTTCAAAGGTTTCTCAGAACAAACAGGACCAAGCTTATTCCCCTGCCAGCAAGGCAAAGGCAGAAGGTACATTCATAACTATCTTGAACCTTAGTCAATGGTTCAGGCTGTATAAACTGAACCATCATAAGCACTCTCATCAGCTTGACTAAAGTTAGGGATGGGTTTACTTGTAAGCACAGCAGTGTGCAAGACCCTCATGGTGAGCCATCTTTAGCCATTTGAAAATTGAATCTAATCCAAACTAATCCTTGTCTAATCCAAGTTACTCACTTGGACTTCCTCCAGTCAGTGGGAGGCCTCTTTGGGCAGTGACTCAACACCCCTCTGCCCTCAGGGAGAGCCTGGGTGAACGTCTTAGGCAAGATGTTTCTTCTGCAGATGGTATTGTGTGCATGGCTGCTGGAGGTGAGGTAGGTCCCAGAGCCATCACCACCAGGCAGTGAGATGATGAGAAATCCTAGTGTGAGTGGGACTGGCTTGCAAAGCTTTGGTGGTTGCAGTCAGGGTGATCACTCAGAAGACTGAAGGATTTTTTCTAGGGGCCAAAGCTGGGTCACAGCACTGCCTCCTTTTTACTAACAACATATCCAGACTTGGGGCCCAAACTGAGATCATGGGGAAAAAAACACAATATGGAGAGCAGAAGTAAAACCAAAGATTGTTCTTTGTCCCAGGGAAAGCATCTTTGTGATGGAGCTGTACAAAATCTTGTGTTTCCCTGAATGTTATTTGGGGTGGTTGCTCATGAGGGCAGTGCCTACTCCAAATCTGCAGCTCTGTTACAGGAGTCTTAATGTTCACACCAGCCTTTTGCATTTGACATGGCTGCTCAAGATTTCAAGTGGAAGTGGCTCTTTCAGATGCTGGGGCTGAATTTCAAACTGTGCTGCAGAGTTTGGCACTTCTACAAGGAATGAAGTTTTGGAAAGATGTCATGTGCATTGGTGAATATGGAACCAGGGAGAAAGCTTAAGAAATGTGTAGAGAAACTGTGCTTCCTGACTTAAAAGTGCAGTTTCAGAGGACTTAGGGAATCCTTACTTAAGGCTTAGCCATGAAGAAGCCATGAAGAAGGAAAAGGGAAAACCAGGCACTCTCAGAAGGAGCTTATGAAAAAAATTTATTAAACTTAAGAGAAATGATCAGAATTTGCTAGGCTGCAGAATACAGCCAGGGAAGACCATGAGTTTGGGATGCAAAATAACATAGTAGTAACTTAAGACCAAAAACTGACTCCACTGAGGAGATGAGGAAGCAGGGGAAGTGGAAGCCCTGCAGGCAGTAGGATAGTCATGTTTGGGTCAACAATGCCCAGATATCATAGGTAGAATCCATCTCACCTAACCTTACTTGTGGACAATCAGTTTAGCCATGTGAGGGGAGAAAGAACCTCTCTCAATATGCATTCCACCTACTGTGGGGCAGATATCAGCTGCTCCATGTCCCCTCTGTAAGTGTCTATCTTGCTCCACTGACTACTGAGGAAACCTGAATGTTGGCTTTAAATTAGAGACAGAATTCTTGGACCGGCTGCATTTGATCAATTGAATCTTACCTGAATTGAGGGAGTTGAAACAACATAAGGGCATCCCTGGAGAGATGTAGGTAACATCCACACAGAGAAAGTTAAACTCAAAGTATAGAGTCTTTTCTAAAGAGAGTGGAAAGAGTATTATTACCAAGAATACATCATGATTAAAAAAATGTTAATTCTGCTGAAAAATGTGGTGGCAAAGCAAAGCTGAAAAAATGCAATTAAGGAAAGGGAGAGCTAAGGTGGCGGCAGTTATAACAAAGAAGGATGATGGTTATAAGCTCAGCACATTCACTTGTTGGCCCTAAGGAGGCTATAGCACCCTCAGTCTGTTTTGTTGGGTTGGGGTTTTTTTTTATGTCCAAGACCATTAAGATTGTTCTTTCACTCAGACCCCAGTATCAATGGGGTGGGATTCATCTCTGTCAACTTTAACTGCCCAAAGTCAGACCATTAGTCCGAGTTAGTTCTCTGAGCTACCTCCAGAGCCCATGGAGGGAAACAGAGTTCTCTAAAGAAGATTCATCTCCTCTTAATACTGCTCTCTGAAATAAGAAGATGAATTGTTTTCAGTATGATCTCTCTCTGTTGGATGTAGACATCTTATTCCTAAACAGCTGCACTTAGTTGAGAAGAACCACAGCCTTTGTTCTGCTTTGTCTTTGTCTAGAAATCCCAATTTGTCCACTTCCAGCAGCTGCTTGTCTGATTGAATTTTAGACACCCCTCTACCTCACCACCAATCTATTTGCCAGGTTTGACCCTCTGAAAAACAAAACTTAAAACACGTAGCAGCTTCAGCTTGTGTTGTTGCTCCAGCTCATGTATCTGTGCATCTCTTCCTTTTCCTTCAGTAGCTTTTCATTCACTGCTATGATGAGTTGCCTAATATTAGATGGCCATCATCCCCCACAGTGTGGGAAACAGCAGCCCTCCCAAAGTCAGGGTGGTGGCTGCCTTTATGCTTTGGAGGGAGCTGTAGCTAGAGCTGTACATGTGTTATGGTTAGAGAAACCCACAACAATTTAGTGTTGTTTAGACAATTATTCTCTAACCTGATGGCCCCTCCCCACTCAGGAAGGGGAATCAGGAGGAAACAAGGGAATATAAGGGTTGAGATATAAACAGATCCAAGAGAATAAGGCTAAATAATTAACATTAATAACACTAAAGAATGAGTATTGTTTCTGATACCAATATAACATATGCAAAGATTATACTCAGCCCATTCTCTCAGCAGGAAGCTGTACACTCCCAGCAGGGACAGCCAAATGGGACCCTGCAAGCCCTGTGGCTTCAAGAGGAAGGGAAGAGGTCAGCGGTCCAGCACCGTGGCAAAGAGTTCTCAGGATGGCAGCCATCAAGGCAGAGAGATAACTTCTCAGCAAACTTTCTAATATATATTGAATGTGACGTTCATGGTATGAAATAATCCCGTTGACCAGTTTGGGTTGAGTGCCCAGATCTTGCTCCTCCCCATCCCTACACCTTACGAGGCTTGAAGACACTGAGACCTTGAATCCCATATACTTGGGATATATAGCTGGCTATAAAGTAAGGATTTTCACAAATTCAGACATCAGAGTCTTCTAAAGATGGATGTTTTCCCAAGCATTAGAAGAGAAATTTGTCCTGTGTCACTCAAACCAAGAGGACATGGCTTCCATGAAAAGCTGAATTGCCCAAGGCCAGAAGGGACAGGTAAACCCCTCAAGGCAGAGGGTTGTCTTTACCTTCATTGTGAAAGGACAAAAACAATGTCTCCCTCTAACAGGATGGAAACACTTACTTTAGGAATTGACATGAAGTTTGTAATGGGTATTTTATTAATTTGCTTGCTGTTTGGACAAGGAAGATGTAGTATTGTCTTCTTAATGTCCTACTTAAGCCACCTGGAACATTTGGTCGAAGACAACCATTCAATAGGTGAGCGTTTCTGGAATCCCACTCACAGCTCCCCAAGCAAGTGCTCTGCCAACTGGGGACAAGCAGACATTGATTTTCTAATCCAGTGTTTGCTCCCTGGGGAAGCTGAGCAAAGGTTATTCCATTTAGGGACTGGTTTGACATTTACAGCTCTTGGAAGCTGAAAAGTGTCTGTAGGTAAATCAGGGTTTATTGCCAGAGTGGTTCATTCAGGAACAGAATCAAGGGAGCAGGAACAGGCACATCCATGAAAAAATGGTCCTAGGCTTTTCATAAACTATGCAAGTAGCATTCACAAGGTATATTTTCCCCAAACATGCTTTTCATAATGTAAAATGGCAAAAAGCTTTCTTTAATAACAAAAAGTGATAGAAAAATTATGGTTGTCAGAGTAATTTACAAATCCCCAGGTGCTCTGTGTGTCTGAGACCAGGTCTCAGAAGTTCGTCAGAAGATTTTCTGATGGTGTTGCAACAGTGAAGGGGTGAAATTTTATAACCTTCTTCCTGTGGTATGTGCAGTTGAAAACTAGGCTTTAACTGACCTAAATGTTGGTCACTGCACCAGAATAGTCACTCTACAGGCTGGAAAACTATGTTTTTTTCTTAGAAGGAGATCTGTGCTTATGACTTTTGCCACCTGTTTGCATGTGACATCTGCTAAGATCTTAGCTTTTGGCAGAGCTCAAGGTGGAGTGCCAAAACGGAGATTTTTCCTCTTTACCTGGAAGGAGTAGGTCTGGTATTATATACTGTTTAATAAGGATTTATTATTGAATTCAGTGCTTATTTCAGGATCACCCTAAATGGTGTTTCTGGTTCTATTTCCACCGTTCCTTCTACTTTTTCCCTTGTCCTAATAGGAGGCTGCTGTTTTAGCAGGTGACCTTTTAGCTTAATGCTGATGTAAGACATATGTTCTTGTTCTTCTGCCTCTTCACTTCTGGATGTTAAAACTGAAACACAAACCTCTCAATTCCCAGGGATTTCCGAAGGCTAGAAGGCATCTTCTTGCTATCATAGATGTCTGCAAGTTAACACGGGGGAGGAATGATTGGACTAAATGATCTTTCAAGGTCCCTTCCAATCTCTGATATTCTGTGATTCTATGAATACTGGTCAGTGAGATTTAGAACTGACTCAAATTCCTGAGTTCAGACATAAAATTATGATTTGATGAAGAGTTAAACAGGGATGAAAGAATTGGAACATAGTGTACAGTAAGAAGGGGAACTTATTTATCATGATGGAACTGAAATAACATTAGTTTTCCTTCTCCTGACCAACCCATATTGACAACCTTGGGTTCACAGATACACCATGAATGGTTGGACTCGATGATCCATGGTTGGACTCGATGATCCATGGTTGGACTCAATGATCCCAATGGTCTCTTCCAACCAAAGGATTCTATGATTCTATAATTACAGGGTGATGGTGGGCTTGAGACTACCCCAAGACAAAACCCCACCATACAGGCCCTGCAGGGACACTGAGGGACACTTGCTGGGAATTAGCTAGGAGAAGCTGGGCATGCAGCTTAAGCTTGTTGTCTAGACAGCTATTCCAGGCAAAGATATGCATACCTCCAACATGTAATTCCTTCTGTATGGGACAAATATCTAGAAGTTTTTGCTATCCCTCTCCGGAGATGCCTGTTTATCCATAGTGGGTATTTGGGCAGCCTAGACCAGGCACTTTTATAGTAGTGGAAGGTTGCAGCAGTGAATTTAGGATGCAAGCTTGTGTGTGAAATTGTCCTAAATAATTAGGGAGTCTTTACATCACAGAGTGTCATTTCAGAAAATAGCAGTTACCAAATACATCTCCCACCTTTCAGCCTGGAGTGAAGATACCCAAACTAGCTCGATTATAGGAACCAGTCTTGCTGTAGCAGGAGGAAATGCCTGTGTGGGCTCATTTTACCCTTTCTTCATCAGGGAACATATTACAGCAGCTTTATGATTTCTGGATAAGTGGGTCTGCATCAGGGAGCAGCAAACATGCAAACATGGATTGGGAATCAAAGCCAATGTGAAATGGAGAGTGATGGGTCAGGGATGTAATGCATAAAAAAGTGAGATGTGGCAGCAGAGGCAAGTCCCAAAGGGAGATCTGAGTGGCACAAGTGTCACCTTTCCTGGGGAATCCAGCACAAGCACCTTCAAGAAAGGTGCAAATTGAGTTTCTCTTTCCAATAAGGCTGGTATTTTCTCTCTCAGTAAATAAAGAGCATTCTGTTCACTTGCTGTATCTATACTGAACTCTGGAAGAAAACATCCTGTTTTTTCAGCAGGATCCTATCGACTAAGGCAAAAATCATTCCAAAAATAATTTATTTCTTTAGAAATTGTGGGAGTGCTTGTCCCTGTTGCTGTCAGTTCTCATCCATCCCTTTTATTGGGTGGTATCAACGCACATTCTACCAGCAAGGGCTGCTCAATGGCACACAATAAAATTGATTCATTACTCATCTTCTTCTTATTATCTTTCAATTGCTCCAGCTCTTGATACCACTTAAAGTGGACGTTAGCTCTTCGTAACCAGTGTGTGCCACTAATGCGATAACACTCCTCGGAGAGAATGCATTTCCTCCAAGCTTTTGTTACATACATTTTCATTTAGTCTCATTACACCGTATGTCTTTCTCATGAACTTCTGAGAATGCCTTTGTACAAGTTTGCTGTACCTGGGGGTAGACCACCATGGTAATGGAGTGACAACACAAATCCATTTATTGGAAAAGCTGGCCATGGGGTTTCAGGGGTGTAAATGTGAAACATTTATTGCTGCGAAGTGGTTTTATTCACAGGAGCTGGCACTTGAGCTCTCCAGAAAGGAAAAGCTTGAAACCACTAAGAGTAAAACTCAACTTTTGTACTCCACTTCAGCAGGAAAGCAAAACCATTTAAATTCCACAGAAGCAAGACTCTGTTTATAATCAGCCTTGAAAAATGGAGACAGGAGTTGATAGCCTTGTTTTGGGATTGGAGGAAGGATGATTTCAACCTCTGTATGCATTTGGAAGGACAAAGACTAGGAACTTAGGGTAGTTGTGCACTCTGGTTTGTCTTCTGGGAGGAAGACTCCTCCCAGATATGGCACTCCTTTAGCATTTGGTTCAAAGAGGTTCAAAGCAGTGTAGATCCAGTGCAGTAAAACTCATAAGTACATGCATAATTTTTTCATGAGTACTGACCCTATGGGGAATCTCTGCTCCCTACTGGAGTCTGTGGGACTGGGATTTCTTTTTGGCTTTGAGTTGAATTTGGGACTCTTTTCACCTGAAGGTCCAGACCAACGGGCCTCATAGATTGCTTTGGTCCCAGGAGCCAGTTTTCCTTGCAGTGAGACAGGGCATGACTGGAGCGAAGACTTAAATGTGTGAGTTAGGAAGTCTCAAGCATAGATAAAACATTTGGAATTTAGCCTTAGAGTGATATGAGTTTCCTATCCATGTCCCTACAGTGATTTTCTCCACCAATTACAAAGGGTATTAATACTTCAGATGCAGTTATGTCAGACAGGTGAATATAACCTTAAACATTTTATGAGATCAGATTTCTTTTTAATTAAATGGAGCCCTTTGTTTCACAGTAACTTTAAAAGTCTTATTTATCATTACATCCTTTAGGAGCCTTTCAGGAAAATAATATCCTGCTACTGTTTTTACTCAGTCTTTGGATCTCCTATCTCTTGTCACCTGTAACAAAGCACTGTAGGAAGAAGTGCTGCTGTATTGCTTTCGTGTTCTCCATCAGCTCTGATACAGATGGTTGTTATAAAGCTTCATGCATAATATATGCCATGTCTTAAAGCAGCTCTGTAAACGACTGTACAACTGTAAAGGTTTCTTGACTCAACTAGCCTCCAGCTACCAGCTATGAAAAGGCATTTAAGCAGATTAGCATTAGAACTACCAGGTGAGATGAAAAATAGGGAGGCAGAATGGCCTAATGAGGGATCGCTGAGCCGTGACCAGTCACTCGGGAAAGTCGCCCTTCCCTGCCACCACCCGGTCTGCAAGTGCTGCAGCTAATCTTTTATTTTTTGGTTTGGAAATTGTTCTGTACCTGCATGGTTTGCCCTCATGAGGACCACCTTTCTGAGTGTGCACAGGGAGGATTTTCCAAGCAGCCCAAAGGAAATGTTGTTCCTCTCCCACTGGGTCTGAATTTGCTCTGGCTCCTTTGAAAGTTCTGCCTTTGCTGTGCAAATGCCTTTGAATGACTTTACATGCTGTCTTTCCTGCCTTTTTGTTGTAGCAGAGTGCTCTCAAACAGCTGGACAAATGCCTGTGGAGCCTGTCCTTACAGGAGGTGAAGTCCCGTCCATGCCTGGAAAGTTATTTCTAGTGGCTCAATTTGTTGAAAATTTGAGCTAAAAATCTAGTCCTTTTTAAAGGTTGTCATGAGGAAAATCAAATTCCTTCCCTACCTTGGCTCTTGCCGTGACTCAGCAGAGGAGGAAAGTGAATTCTCTGTCCTGTCCTGTCACATTCATCACATCAGGATCTCTCTCTGTGGACATACCTCACCAGTACCAATCTACCACTGGGCTGGACACAAGTAATTTTATAAGAATAGAAGAAGATAAGAAGAGTCAGACTGAAAGCCTCAGGTACTTCAGTTTCCTGATTTTCTACAAACCCACAGTAAATTACAACAATTATACATTGACATTTCCCCAGAACAGAATTCCACTTCCTAATGCTGGGTTGTGGTCTTGGGTACCCCAGAAGCTCTCAAAAGTGTTGTTGAAGGAGATTAATCTGAAGAATCAACCTCAGATGTCTTCATCAAACCTGGATGCCTGAGCTCCAGTTGTACTTGGTGTATACTTGGTCAATGCAGACAGTCAAGTCCAAAAGCAGTTCAGCTCACCTCTAAGTCTGGTACCTGCATTTTCTCAGCATTGTTGTTCTGCAGATCCTACTAGACAACTGGCTGCTGGATCTCCATTGACTTTGATCTTGGACAAGCTTTGGTGACCTGAACCAGAAGACTTTCCAGCAGATATGGCAGAAAACATGTCAGAGATCCAACCCTTTCAGACCAGTAGTTGGAGACTTGGTGGCATACCCTGAGACAAGTCAAATGGCACTGGATGTCTCCACTGAGGCATTTGAACCCATCTCCTGACCTACATGGAGGTGCCTGCATTGGTGACACCTAGATTTAGGTGTGTTAATCTAGATTGGAAACTCAGGAAACTCATCAGACTAATTGTCCAGGCTATAGCCAGTCAATGGAAATAGACAACAACCTGCTCACAACCTGCTGATATCACCCCTGTCTCCCAGTGCTTGCTCTGCTTTGCTCTCCAGAAGCATTTCCTAGACCAATTTGGGCTGCTCATGATAAAAGAAAAAACCCTTCTTCCCCGGTTATAAATATGTGAAGCTTGTTTGCTGCTTATCACAGAATTATGCTGGGAGAAACCTTGTTAAAAGGCGTCACAACAAACACTGGCAGGGTTTGCAGATATGCAGGTAAAGCCAAATGTGACTCAAGAGCACTAGCTGTGAAGCTTGCGTTGCACCGGTGGAGGGAGGTGCAACACACCCAAACCCAAATAAACCTCTCAAGCACAGCCATTGACACTTCCTAATTCTGCACCGGTGACATTACACTTGCCAGTTTAAGATGGCATTGTCAGGCGAGTTTTCATCCCTGGCATTTCTAAGTGCCTGCTTTTCAAACAGTAAACACTTGCCCTGGCCCTGTCTTGTTGGCATCTCTTCTGAAGCCCCTCTTTGCCAGAGCTTGTGTTTTGCACTCTTTGTTTATGCTACTGTGATGAGCTGCCTTTTGTGGATCCTGGATAAATAGGACATTTCATGGACAGTAATGTAATCAATTAATACTAGACTCTGAGCATTATTTGTTTACTTAAATGCTACTTTAAACCCAAACACTTTTCAGCAAGCAGTTCCTCTTGACAGGACTGGGCAGCATCCTTATGTTTGTAAGAAGGCAAATTAAAGGACATTGAGACAAGCACTAGGAAGATTTGTCAGGGTAAAACATTCTCTTATTTCACAATATGAATTTGTATATGTGAGGAGAAAACAGAAGATTGTTTGCGTTGACAAAGAAGAACATGACTCCCCCTGTGTAAAGAGACACGTTCCTTTAGATAATAACTTCTCAGCATATTAATAATCCACCTNTTTGCTGCTTATCACAGAATTATGCTGGGAGAAACCTTGTTAAAAGGCGTCACAACAAACACTGGCAGGGTTTGCAGATATGCAGGTAAAGCCAAATGTGACTCAAGAGCACTAGCTGTGAAGCTTGCGTTGCACCGGTGGAGGGAGGTGCAACACACCCAAACCCAAATAAACCTCTCAAGCACAGCCATTGACACTTCCTAATTCTGCACCGGTGACATTACACTTGCCAGTTTAAGATGGCATTGTCAGGCGAGTTTTCATCCCTGGCATTTCTAAGTGCCTGCTTTTCAAACAGTAAACACTTGCCCTGGCCCTGTCTTGTTGGCATCTCTTCTGAAGCCCCTCTTTGCCAGAGCTTGTGTTTTGCACTCTTTGTTTATGCTACTGTGATGAGCTGCCTTTTGTGGATCCTGGATAAATAGGACATTTCATGGACAGTAATGTAATCAATTAATACTAGACTCTGAGCATTATTTGTTTACTTAAATGCTACTTTAAACCCAAACACTTTTCAGCAAGCAGTTCCTCTTGACAGGACTGGGCAGCATCCTTATGTTTGTAAGAAGGCAAATTAAAGGACATTGAGACAAGCACTAGGAAGATTTGTCAGGGTAAAACATTCTCTTATTTCACAATATGAATTTGTATATGTGAGGAGAAAACAGAAGATTGTTTGCGTTGACAAAGAAGAACATGACTCCCCCTGTGTAAAGAGACACGTTCCTTTAGATAATAACTTCTCAGCATATTAATAATCCACCTGTAAATAGTTAAGGGGTGGGTGTCAAGAGGAAGGGGCCAGTCTTTTTTCAGTGGTGTCCAGTGAGAGGACAAGAGGAAACAGGCACAAACTTGTACATAAGAAGTTCCATCTAAACATGAGGAGGAAGTTCTTGACTTTGAGGGTGGCCGAGCTCTGGAACAGTCTGCCCAGGGGGGTAGTGGAGTCTCTGTCTCTGGAGACATTCCAAACCTGCCTGGACATGTTCCTGTGCAGCCTGCTGCAGGAGGACCTGCTTCAGCAGGGGGGTTGGACTAGATGATCTCCAGAGGTCCCTTCCAACCCCATAGCATTCTGTGAAAAGAATCACTGGTTTGGCAAGACTCAATTGCAAGGTAAAGGATGCTGGCATTTTCCAGCAGTGAATTCTTCAAACAGTTTATAAAGCTGGGACAGAAACTGAAGCACAGAAGCCATCATTTCTCATAGGTCAGGCAGGGTCTGGTATCAGTCTAGAGGAAAACCAAAATCACCTGTAGGGAGGACATGAACTACCAAGGGATATGGTCTGAAATGAGATAAAAAAACCTACTTCATAAGAAAAGGTTCCATTTTCTTCTTTATTTTATTAACCCACAACCATGTCTTACTCAACAGAGTCCTAGTAAGGAAAGTATTTATACACCTCCCCTCCCAATCCCTGGACTGATATACTCAGTCCTAAATTCATTAAGAACTTAAATATGTTACCTATTACCTTTAACAGCGTATTGTAGACTCCTCCACTCATACACATTCTTATTAAATGTGCTTAGCAACCTGGCAGTGAAGAAATAGAAGTGTCAGCTTCTTCAAATTAAAATAAAAAATCAATTATGCTCTTAGGGGCAGATGGAGATTAAGCTGAATACAATGCACATTTACACTATTGTGGAAGCTGGGGCCTTTATGTGCAATTAGTGGCATTTCATTCTTAATCTTCCTTCTTAATACAGAAGGAGCCCTTAAAAGAGTAAAAGCCATCCACAGGCCTGAATCAGAGTCCACTTCAAAGAGATGCTTCCACAGGCCAAACGTTCATCTTATTTTATCTTTTTTTTTTTTTTTGTCAGTCAAAAATTTTACTGATATGTCCTTTTAATTCTTCAGTGTAATTTTGGGGGATGCTGGAGAACGGGGGCTGGAAGGAGGGAGGAGAAGGTTGAGTGTGTAATTGCGAGATTGGGTTTTATTCCAAGGGGAAATGTTGGCCAGAGAAACTTGAGCACAAAACGATGTTGTGGATGGGCTTTCAGGCTTTCCTGGAAATATGCCAGGGCATTTCTATCCACAACCCACCAGCTTATAAATCTGATTCTGTACCAAAACCATGGAAGGGCTTTGCCTGGCTTTTGAGTCTGCTATACAAGCAGGGCACAGAGAGAGTCAGAACGACTCAATATTTCACATACAATGATACAGAATTCACTCAAGGTGCAGCAACTGCTCCAATCCCCCATTGGGGTGCTGCAGCAATGATGAGAAGTGCAGATGTGAGGCACATTTAACACTTTTTAATAATATGTCAGCTCCTGGTCATCCTTGTCAGTTGAAGAGTTTGGTCTTGTTCTGCCACTGTGGACGCTCCTGTATCAAAGGGAAGGGAAATGGAGAAATTACTTGTTTAGCATCATAAAGTTGGGCAGAAACACCCCTGTAAGTGAAAGCTGTAACTACAGTGCTGTGCTGCCCCACATCTGAGGTCTACATCCATTTACTGCAGCCTTTCCCTGGGACTGCACATCTGTGTGTGAGAGCTCAGCTCCTCCTGCCTCAGTTTGCCCAGCCTCCCTTCTCAACACCAGCTCCTAGAGGCTAAACAAACCAAGAGGTTTCCTCTGCTGAGGAAAAGCCTTTAATTAATAAAAATAAATAAGGAAGCTGTTAATAAATGGTAGAAATGAGATAATTCTTGATACGGGAGGGGATCTCTTCCATAGTGCAGGAGTGATCAATGAGGCTCATAGCTATGAGTCTCAGTATTGAACCTCAGCACTGTGATTTATTGGATATAACATGTGCTTCCTTTTCATTTACTCCTAAGCTGGAAGAGCTATTGTTTAGCGCTGAGACCACGCTTTTTAGGCATTCTTGAGCTGCGGACATGATGCAGTGGCTCAGTTTTTCCAGTTAATGTTAAAGCCAGTCATTGCCCCTCTGCTGAGCAGTCACAACTCCTGCACAACAGACAATAAAAGTAATCTAAATTTGTTAAGGAAGACTGTTTTTGCTTTGGGCTGTGGAGTTGATGTGTGGATCTCCAGGTGCCGGGTGCATCCTGGGCAGGGTCTGCAGGGGGGCTGCTGCTGGAGGCTGTGGGGATGCCAAGTCCTGAGACCTCCTATTTGAGAGACACTGATCCCTTCGCTATGGTGTCCTTTGAGCAGCTGCAGGAGAAAGGGTACAGAAAGGGACAGGATTTTTCACAGAGTCATAAAATGGTTTAGGTTGGAAAGCACCTTAAAGATCATCCAGTTCCATCCCCCTGCCATGGGCAGGGTCACCTCCCACTAGACCAGGTTGCTCAAAGCCCCATCCAGCCTGGCCTTGAACACTTCCAAGGATAACATGGGCCAGTGCCTCACCACCCTCACAGGAAATAATTTCTTCCTAATATCTAACCTAAATCTACTCTTTTCCAGTTTGAAGCTATTACCCCTCATCCTATCACCTTTTTTTTTACCTCTACAACCACTGTATGTGGGTCTGGTGTTGTCAAGTAAGAGGTGCAAAGTGGTGTGAGACTATAACCTGGTGAATGTTTTATGAATCTCAAACCAGAAATCTCACTGCTGTTTAAGAAGCAAGACTTTTACTGTGAAGCGTAACAAGGGACTTTAAATTTTGGATTAACTTCACTTACGCTAAGCTCTTCTTTAGATCATGCCTTAAACACCTGCCTTCAAAGTGCCCAGCACTCCACGCTAAATGGGATGAAAAAAGGCAGCTGCAAACGCTGCCGAAATGTGCTGTCCCTCTCCAGGAGATGGCACTGTGAAACTAGTCTTTCAGCATCCTGACGCCGGCTTCCAGGGACCGACTCCTCTCTGGATTAGAACTGATGTATAAAAAGACGACAAAGGTAGAAGCAAGTGATAGCCCTGGCCCAGAGGTACTTCAGCTGGCATGAAATAAGGGCCTTACGGTGTCTTTCCCTCTTGTAAAGGTTGAGTATAAGGTGGGGTGAATACTGTAAGAAGTTGAAGGTTTGCTCCACGGAGGGGAGAAAATGCAGAGTAGCTTCACTATGAACCCAGAAGCAGTCCCACAGAGAGGACATGTCTATGGTAAAGGAACAAGTGGCAGGAGCTGCACTTGGCAATGGAGATGGCCCCAGGTGATGTCTCATGGGTCTCCTCTCTAGCACCAAGCTTCTGTCAGACAGTCTGCCTGCTTCAGCTTACTCAGCTTGGATTGTCCCCAAACAACTCCCCAGTGTCAACTGCACAGCTTTGCCTCTTCTTGCAGTGCGACTTGATGGCAACATCCCAAAACAGGCAAATATCTCCCCAAAGTGGAGCTCCTCTGGGTATAAACCTGGCTGCTACCAAGTAACTTCAGCCCAGTATGACGGTGTTTATCACAGATGAATTTCCAGAGCCCAAGTTTTGCCATTTTTCCCTATGGAAAGGTTGGTTCAGATCCTACCATTTGCACTGCCTGCAAGGCTAATGCCATTTACACGTGTTTATAAACACTGGGGTGTAAATATAGCCCTCATCTCAGCACTATGTTAAGCTGGTGGGATACTCTGAGTCCTTCAGGCAGCTGCCTACATCGGGGCCAGAAATGGATACCCAACTGCACATCCATCTACATATCTGATAGTATCCCCCAGGGCATTTAGTTTCCTGAGTGAGAAGAAAAGAAAGAAATTAGGAGTGTAAATGCTGTAATGGTTATGTGTGTTCTTGTGGTTGTGTCTCTTTGAGTAAGGAATCCTTTTACATCCCCACCTCTTCTCCAAAAACCTAAACCTACTGAAGACAACAACCTGGGAAATGGGAGAGGTTTTTATGTATTGATAATCTACCCCAGAGATCAGAAACTGCCAATATCTATCTAAAGTAATGGGACTAGCGGAATTTCACTGGCTTGGACAGGTTTCTCTTGTTCAGATATGGAAAACTTGGGGTATGGACATCCTATGAGTGATCACTGTAGGTGAGGGCAGATGGATGATCATTGCAACTTGGGTGCTCAGGTAAATCTCATTTTTTATCAGTGCTATTTGCATAAAAGTATTTTTGTTAAAAAACACCACCACCACCACCATTTCAGACACGAAACTTCGAATCCCAACCTGAAATACCAAGTTTAGGTGTCAGGTAGCTACCACCACATGTGGCATTAAACAGCATGGATAGCAGTGAAATTGGTGGAGCCAAGTTGCTTTTGATCAGCTGAAGATGCATCCGTGAGAACACAGTGTCACCAAGGCTACAACTGGGGCTAACCTCACTGTGGGGTTTTTCACCAGGGATTAAATCCACTGTATATCTTGGGATCTTATGCTGGGACAATTAATATTTCTCAAAGCGCTTTCTTTTTCCCAGTGATGCTCTTGAAGGCAGTATTAAAATGAAATCTCTCAGCTATTACTGAAGTTCAAGTCCGTTAAACCAATTTGTATTCTCAGCTATGGGCAAGACCCAAAGTCTTTGCTGCCAGCAGAAGCTGTCACAGTCATATTCAGGTTAGACAGGATATAAATCTGCACCTTTCCACTCATATCAGAAGGCCTTATTGTAGAAGCCACTTAGAAAAAAATCTGGAGGGATTTTCTTCCTCAGGCTTGATTATTTTGAGTTTTTTTTAAACCACCTATTTGGACACCTTCCACAGAGCTAATTTAGATTGCAAACTCTTTGGACAAGGATAGTGCTTTCTTCTACATCTCTATATACAAGGCCACAAGCACTGTCAGTGGCTCAGAAATAGTCAAAATAAAAATAAAAGAGGGCAGGGCAGAGAAAACCAAGGCCAAGAGGGAAAGAGAAGCTCCAGAGAATTCAGTAGAGCTGAACCTCCTGCAAAGAGTGCTTAAGTCTGAATGGAAATAAAGCACAAAGGCATCTGGTGTTAATGGAAAGGAGATGGAGAAACATCTGAAATGCTGTGAGAGCCTCTGTGGCTGTGTCCCTAAGCTGGATGATAGTGTCACCCGCCACCAGCTTTAGACTGAAATACGCTGCAGTGAAAGGTATCTCGGTGTAACCTGGTTTAGAGCAGGTTAAAAGGAGTGGGAACAGAGCCATCACGTTTGCAGAGCATCTTCCTTTCAAAAGTATGTTGAAAATCTGAAATGTCACCATGCTGAAAATGTCAACCACTTCCACGATCATCTGGAGAAACGGGACTTCACCACTTTCCTGGCATCTGTTGGGTTTTTGGTCTTATTTTGAAGTTCTGACAGTCTTCCCTTGCTGCTTTGAAATCCCCTCCAGCCTGAAAAATAGGAACCGCTTGATTTGTATGTTTTACAGGAACTCTGCTGGAGCAGGAGGGGATGAACCCATCTCTGTGACCTTTTGGAGATGGACTGTGAATGGCAAGAAAGTGGTTTGTGGTGAAGAAATGCATCGTCTGCAATATTTGCTCTTTTCACCGGTCTTCAGTATCTTCCCTGCAAATATATCCACCCCCCCAAAAAAAAAAAAAGACCATAATAACAGCACTTTTCTTCATCTCTATTCATTCCTCACTTGTCTTCCTGCACAAAACCCCTGTGGTGTGCTGATGTGTCCATGAGAGGCTGGTGGGAAAGAAGGGGCTCAGGGAGAGCGGAAGAGGAAAGGGATGGGGAGGTTCAGTGGTGAGTCCCCAGCAAGAACCAGTGCAAAGGATGCTAGTGATTGCAATGGGACAGAGGAGAGATGGGGCCAGTGGTGGGAAATCAGTGGCACTGCTCTGGTTTGTCCCTGCAGCCCTCCTCTGCTCCCTGAAGAAAGGATACACACAAAACCACCTGGAAATGTCAAATCTCAGCTTGGAAGTGACTGGAAAAAAAGCAGGTGGAGGCAAGAGATCACGTCTGAGCTCGTGGGGTGAGATGCAAGCTTGGCAGCCCAGGTGTGGGGCAGACACGTGCCAGTGCTTGGGGTGAACTTCACGGGTGGAAAGGACAAAGCCCAGGACCGGTTGCTGCCCCGTGGGAACCGTGCCCCTTCCCTCTGCTCTCCTCCGGACCTGTTGAATAAACATGTGTGTGCTGTGCCAGCCCCCATCCCCGAGGATGCTCCAAAAGCATCCCCTTGCATCCTCAGCCTTATCAGAGCTCCTGCCTGCAAGGAGAAGGGTTTGGGGGCTCACAGAAATCCCCAACGAGGAGTGTTATGCAGTCCCTGCAAGACAGGGAGTGAAATACCTGCAAAAATACACCCCCGACTCCGCTGCTGAGCAAAGCTGGGTACGGGAGAGCTCCGGAGCCGGCCGGGTACCACGGGTCTGAGCATCCCGAGTAACCCCGGTTGCAAAGCGGGGTGTTGGGAGAGAGGGGCTTATAGCCCCAATCCCACCCCTGGGGTTGGTTTTGGCAGGGAACAGTCGGTGGCAGGGGACATGGGCAATGGTGTCTGGCCAGTCTTTCCAGCCCTGCGTGGGGACTGGTTTTCTCGAAAGGAAAAAAAAAAAAGAAAAGAAAAAAAAAAAGAAAAAGAGAGAGAGAAAAAAAAAAAAAGAGGAAAAAAAAATGGAGAGAGAGAAAAAAAAAACCTCAGAAAAATGAAAAATCCCGCAGTGTGGCTGTACGTGCAAACACCCCCACACAAGCAGAGCCGCACGATTCTGCCGTGAATCCCCTGCAACCGCTAAATAAAGGAGAAAAAAAAAAAAAAAAAAAGAAAAGCC
>VZTM01042757.1:156359-174105 GCA_013400555.1 Jacana jacana | reverse complement strand
ATTTATTTATTTATTTATTTATTTATTTATTTATTTATTTATTTATTTATTTATTTAGACCTCCTTAAAGTAAGGTTAGACTCAAAATAGCACCATAAAAGCAAAAACACAAAATCATGCCTGTGTGATTTGTGAGTCTTTAGGTTTCAGGTCAGTTTTTACTGTAGGCACAATATTGCTGGTGGTGCAGATTGTTGGTTTTGTTTTGTTTTGTTTTGTTTTGTTTTTCCCTGTTTAAGAGCCATTTGGTACTTGATGTAATAGNCTTCTCTTTCTGTTCTTGTGACTGTACTTAAAAGGAAATAATTGAAACTTTTGTTTTAGGTCTTGTGCCTTTATTTAGAAAAAAAAAAAAGTTTTTTGAATCTTGAAGAAATATTGAATAATGTAGCTATGAGTGCAAAGCACAGTTCTTGATTCTTTGAGAGAAAGGTTTATTGTGTTGTAGGAACTGGCTTCTAAATCACACCCTTTCCAACACATGTACTAATGGCACTTGCATGGTTTGTATTTCATGTATGTGCTTTGCATACCTTCTGTATGGTACAAGGTATACCTTGTATACCTTCTGTCACTGTATGGATTATGGGTTTGGACCCTGTTGTATTCTAATAATACAGCTTTTCACAGTTTTAATACTTTCTTAATACTTACAAAGGATAAATACTTACAGAGGGAGGATAATGATCATTAATGAGCCAGTTCTGTTTTGCAGACCCTTTAACAGTAAAATAGATGCATGTTTCAGCATAATTCTTCATATGAAAAGTTAAATTCTTGTTTAAATAATCTGCTTAATTAAAAACTAAATCACCCAAGACACTACAGCATTGTGAAAAAGTGTCTGAAGCCGCTGCTGTGATAGTCAAAATTGAAATGGAGGGTAAAATATGCTTTGATTCTTATTAATTGTTTTTATTGTTGTTGTGTGTGAGCTAATGAAAATGGAAGACCACTAATCTAAATAATTGAACCTGGTCAGCCCTGATGCACTGGGCATCTGACATCTGGAAACATCAGGGTATATTAATTTTTATGTGGTTGTGTTTTAAGGGACACTGTTAAGACTACTGAGCTGTGTTTATGATTTGGGCTGTTTCTAAAATCAATCTTTGTCTTAAAATATTTGCCCTTGTGGATGATATTGAAGGTAGGTATGCAGATGGATGCATGAGCACATAGAAATAGGATTTTTTATTTTTTTTTAAAGGAAGTTTAAATTAGATCATGCTCATCTGGTATTATATATAACGTAATCCAGAGATTGTAATTAAAACTTGAATTGCTTATTTTGCAACTCCAGACAAACTTGCTTCTTGGTATCACTGTTGTCTAAGGAAAACAGAAAACTCATAGCAACCATTAGAAGATACAGTTCATTACCAAGTCGCATTACCAAGTCCTCCCTTGAGCAGGAAATGATACTTGCACCATGGTGGCATAAATAAATTTCAGTTATTGACTGGAATGCATTTGACTACATTATTTCAGGCATGTCTTGGTAATTTTGAGTATTACTAGATACTCTTTAGTTACAGATTAAGTATTTTTTCATTTATTTCTTAAAAGTTGAGACTGTATTACTTTGGTCTTAAGTGACTTGTGAAAACACCTAAGCAATTAAAAAAAGTCATTAAAAGTTTTGTTAAAATCATAGTCATTATAATTTACTTGCAAGACTATTTGCTACAAAGATCCGTATACTCTAAAAAGAAGGCTGCTCCATTTCTAACTCTCTTTCTGACTCTTTTAATCCCTCTTCAGCAACAGTGAGACATCTCTGGCTTGTTTAGTTGGTATAAACTGCATTTACTTGTGAAAGCCTTGAGAATATTGCTGTGAAGTTGGAGTAAGACTGCAGGATGTCACTGTAGGGTAAGAGGAGCAAGAGCTTGTTGGTGCTATTTCAGGGGGAGACATCTAGTGTCTAGGTGTAAGTTAGCATGGAAACAGCATTTATTTATTTATTTATTTATTTATTTATTTATTTATTTATTTATTTATTTATTTAGACCTCCTTAAAGTAAGGTTAGACTCAAAATAGCACCATAAAAGCAAAAACACAAAATCATGCCTGTGTGATTTGTGAGTCTTTAGGTTTCAGGTCAGTTTTTACTGTAGGCACAATATTGCTAGTGGTGCAGATTGTTGGTTTTTTTTTGTTTTTGTTTTGTTTTTTTTTTCCCTGTTTAAGAGCCATTTGGTACTTGATGTAATAGTGCTTTATGATTAACCATGGAGGAGGAGGTTTTTTTAAATGTTTGTTTTGGAAGAAAAGCAGACGTGACATGTAGATTGTGTATACTTGTATTTCTAGAAGTGAAAATTCCTCTATTGAAGAGATGAGGCAAAGGGGAATAAAGCTTCTCCTGAAATTACACATTTATTGCTTCTTTGGTGAAAATGGTTGCAGGTCTTAGTCCACCATCTTTTTTTTCCTGAGTGGAATTGATATTAATGGCTCAGGGTGCTATAAATATTTACTATATTTCTTTCATCGTTTTGTCAACGTGTTTTAGGTATTCTTAGCAATAGAGTTCTTGTTGGCTGGACTTTCTTCTCTCCTCACACTTTTCTTTCTCCTTTCTGATGCTTTAAAAAATTGCCTTGTAGTCTCTTTGGAACACATGCTTTGCTCTGCTTGAGGTCTGTAAAGTACTTCACACAATCAGGAGCAATGAAAATTGTCAGGTATTACAAATGTTCCATTTAAATTCACATCCTAGAGGCTGAAAAGTAGAGAAGTTTAAACGAAGATTCTTTTTTTAAGGAAAGAAAAGGGAAAAAAATATACCTATCTCTTTAAAAAAGAGGAAAGGAAAAATATCTACTTGTTTTATTCCAGAATTCAGGAGCCACTTTGGGCTAACTTTAGCATCCCCACTATTTGTGTAAGATATAGCACACAGAACTAAATTACAAAACAAACTTGCAGGAAGCAAAACTCCCTTTGCTGTCTTTTAACAAAGTCCATGAATATACTGTTGAGATTCCTGGTGACAATTAAATGCACATGATTTGATGGAGCACAAGATAAATTCAGACAGTAAGTCTGTAATTGTGTTTGACAACTAATTTCTTCATTCAAGAGAAAACTGCCTTCTCCTTTGTTTGGTACAAAAAACATTCGGTGCCTATTGTGTGCGTGGCAGCAGCTGTATAAAACGATTTCCTATAGTGTGAATATCGTTAATTGCTGCAGCTATCATTTCCCTTGGAGGAAAAAAAGCCCCATGCCATCTGAAGGGGAAAGGAGAGCAGGAAAAAAGTGCTTCACAACTGGAATTGTAATTCTGGGTTTGTTTTCTCTATTTTTTGTCAAGGTAGTTGGGGTACTGAAAAGATAAGGCTGTCAGTGAGTTTGAAAGTTGCTGCAGTGCTGAAGGGTTGCTATGTTATGATGAATGCAATGCCAATAATGTGACATCTGCAAACGCTGTAAAGGATACACATCTCCATGTGTCATTGATGGCAAGGAATGTTCTTGGTTATCCTAAGATGTAGGACTGTGTTGAGAAATTACTTTCTTTTTCGTGAGTTGAGTCTCTCTCTGCAGAGTGGACCTGTTTGCTACTTCTTAACGCTGTCATTTCTGTCTTTGTCTCTTGCCTCAGCAGAATTGAGTGTATGAGGCACATCCTCTTTCCATCTACCCTGCAAAGGTGTCAAGCTGCTCAAAATGTGGAAGATGTGTTGGACTCTTTCCTCCTATCTCCTGTTGACCCTGCACACTTCTCTGAAGATCAGAGAATATATTAATGTGTAGATTTTAGTCTCTAACTTTGTTTTTCTACAGTACTTTTGGAATTTGCTCCCAGTAAAATAGTAATGAGAACAGGTAGGTATATAAAAGACAACAATTTTTATGTTGATTATTGGTAGTCCCTTTAGCATCCAAAGTTGTGTTTCAAACGAGAAATAGCTATGAATTAAGAAAATGTTTCCATCACTGGTATAAAAATAATTTAAAATATTTTATGAATTCCCTTTCTGAATATTGTGGTGTTTTAATGTCTGATTTCTCAAAAATAAGCTCATTAACTTGTTGAGTACTAGTGGCACATTATGGACAAGCCGGAGAGCCTAGCTAAGCATAAGATGTACAAACTTTCCTGGGCCTGTGATCCTGGACAAAGAATTTGGGGCAGATCATTCTAAATAATTCCATTCTGTGAGTGAAACCAAGTTGGCACTTGTAAAGGGTTAAGCGTTTGGTTTATGACAGTTGTGCTCAGCCTGTTGCCAACTGCAAAGAGTTAGGTATACCTGATGGAACACATCCACAATTGATCTGAATTCAGCTGCACTCTTTGTTGATATCATTTATTCCCTCTATCATAACCAAAGCAAGATACAGGTATAGTCTAAATAAACCATTTTGTAAGTGAGGTAAACTGTACTTTGAATCCTCTGTGGAAAAGCAGTGAGGGTGTAAGAGTGGACATAGAAAATTATTTTTGTCTTTTAGTCTTCTTTTGCTTTTAGTCCAATTTCCAACATGTATTAAGTATTGTATGCAGTTAGGTGATACTTAACTTTTGCTCTCTGCAATATTTGAAAGAAATTCTCACAAGACTATGGCAATATTCTCGTTTGTAACACGAGGCCTCCTAAAAACGATGAATGGAGTCAAGGTATGGGAGAAAGCAAGAATTATGTAAATGCTTGTAGTGACCTGGCAAAAGTGTGATGAAAGGAGCTGAAGTACTGTATTGAGTTTTAAAAGAGCTATAGCATACATTTATGCAAAAGATTGTCCTTAAATAAGGATAGACTCTCCTAAATTAGCAGCAGTTAAGATTTTTATGCATTGTGAAGAGTAGGTGAGAGACTGGAGGGGATATTGCAGCATCTTTTTGCATAAAGATTTGTTCTCTTTTGACTTTCACGAAGCTGAGATTGAAATACCAGTTCTGCATTCCCAGCACTTGTGTATGCCATAGTAGGGTGAAAGGACATGCTGGACTCTTTGCTGTTTTTTAACCATTGATGACCAGACTCAGTGGTGGTGTTGAATAGGTTGAAATTAGAAGTTCTTGAGCTACCCCAAGCCTTCTTACAGAGATAATTTACAGTGGGGCAAACAGGGTTATCTGCTCCAGGACCAGACACCAATTCTGGAGCTCCTGCTGCAGATGTTAGCAGGAGCATGGCAGTGCCTGGGACTGTGCTGGGCAGTCTGTGGTCAGGAGGATATGTCTCCCGTGTCTGGCTTTTCTGTCACCCTGGTGGCCACTTCCCCAGGGGCCTGTGTTTGTTCATCAGCAATGCTGATGCTGATCCCTGCCTTTACCTGTGGAGGAGATGATGGACAGTGGGGAGAGGTTGGGTTGGCTGCCAGCAGGGCTCTCTGGAACATTAAGCTACAATATAAATTTGTAAAGTTGGTGAAAGTTCAAGTTCTGGCTTTGAAACTGTGATTTTTGTTTTCAAGATTGACGATTATTATTTTTAAAAATATATTGAAAAAAATATATTAAGTATTTTAAGAATACAGGAATGCAGAAACTTAACATTTCATTATAGATTAAATGAAAGCTTTGGGTTGCTTAATATTAATTTTCTGAACTGTTCATGTCTGTGTAAACAATCTGATTTTTTCTTTTTATTGGAACCCAATTTGCTTTCCTAATCTGTAACAGTCCAAAAATTATTTTCTTCCAGGATATCTTTTGACTTCTGTCACCTTTGTAGTTATTTTCTTTCATTCCTTCTCAGAATGGAGCTGCTATTATTTCTGTTATTTTAGTCATCACTTCATGTCTAGTGTTATCTTTGTTTCAAGATTTAAAGTGGTATCTAGAAGGGAATATAACAGTATTAGCAGTGCAAAGCACTACATCTTGTTTCCTATATCATACTTCTATTGGCAAATAGTAGTGATTTTTGACTTTATTATGGCACTAGGAGAAAGAAATTTATGGCTGCATTTCACAATGGTGTGCTGTATTAGCTATAATATACATATATATATAACACAGCTGTGAAACCTGCAGTCCCTGTTCTTCTATTCGTCTCTCATTCCAGTCTTTTTGAAGTTCTGGTTGTGCTGTAATCAAAATGATATACCATGCAAACAGAGAAGCTGAGATTAGTCAGTCTTAAGTTATGATGTACCACAGTCTGTCTTGGGAGACAAGAGCTTCCTGACACTACATCAGGTTTCAAGCAAAATAGGACTGCAAGATTTAAAATGTTTTCATTTCCAGTGAAATGCTTTGGTGCCATCTGAATTCTTCCAGGCAACAAGTAGCTGGAGGAAGTAGAAATTTCATTACTTAATACCCCAGGGATGTCTTATTTAAGTTCATGAGACATGCCATCTGGAAATTCTTTTTCATTCACATGCTGCAGCCTTTTTTGGACACTGAAGAGCTTCAAGGTGCTTGGTTTGAGTTGCTTTGGAAGTACCCAAAGTAAAATGGGGAGCAATAGTTGAAAATAAATAATCAAATAGATAAAAAAAATCTGTTTCCGTCTGAGTTGCCCAGGTTATCCTCCTCCACTATGAAGCCAGTCCAAGCTTCGCTGCTGTGTACTGCTATACTCTGAGCACTGCCTTCTCCTACTTTTCACCCAGTTATCCCTTAAAATTCCTCACAGGTCACCAGAAACAGTGTATCCCTCTTTCTCCCTCTCTTTTTCTGCTCCCCAAACCTGCAGCTCCCAGAGTCATCAGTGGGGTCCCTGCAGGCTATGGGAACACTGCCGATCCCAGACAAGCGCACTTGGTGCAACCGTTAGGACATTTTCATGGCATTCATGTAGCTGGGTTGCTTTTCATTGCATATGTTTGCTTGAATGTAAGCTTGAGGTCCCCTGGTTCAATTGGATTTTGTCTGGAAAAGGTGAATTTGGGAAAAGTCTTTTTTTTGGTAGAACCTGATATGTGGCAGAAGTGTACCTTGTGGTTTGCTGTCTCTATTTCCTACCCTACAGGTCTGGCCTTGGAGCTCAAGGGCTCCTGGGCTTTCATGGTCTGGGGTTTGGAGGCTGACTGTGGAGCCATGGGTTGACAAACCCTCATCCCCCCCATAAATTGGCATAGCCCAAAGGAAGTTGCAAAACTGGTAGTAAAATATGTTTTGCATCACTCACCATTACCTAAGATAGAAAACGTTTTTGCAGTTTGGGTCAGGTTGGAGAAGAATGTTTTGAATTATTTTGAAATTTTAATAATAAAACAGGATTTATTTTGCTATTTAAAAATCTATTCAAAGCTATTTAGCTTCAGTTTCTAAGACCTTTTTTCTCAAAATTGAAGCTCTTTGTGGCTTATGATTAATGGTAGTAGTGTTTATCCGTCAGTGTTTCCTACAGAAACTACTGTTTATTTTAATTTGGCTACTTATTTAAGAAAATCTGTCAGAAATTAATATTTATTGAGATTCTACCCTTCAGTCAAATACTATAAAACCAGACACATGAGCCCAGTACATAGAGGGAAAAAATAAGTTATATACTATAGAGAGCCCAACTACAAAGGTATTATTTGCTTTATTCTGTTTGATTGCAAATAGTGAAATATTGCTAATCATCTGCAGAAAATCCAGTTGATATTGCAGAGACTGCTATACTACCATTCTAGATTCTGTTTATTTTCTTAGGAAAAGTTTAATTTAAACAAGCTATCATATATATTTTTTTTTAAAAAGTAATTTTTTTGTTTTGTAAGAAAGAAATACCCGGGAATATCACGGAGTATTCTGAATCTCTTTGAGAAATATGCTTCATTTTGCACTTGAACATTTCTGTTCCTTATGTTATGGTTTTGCCTATCAGTAACAAACAATTCAGTAGAGATACATTAGCGGTTTTCCAAAAGTCAAAAAAGTTTGGAAATTATGGGTGGAATACTTGAAGAAGGATATGAAAGATACTGAAACTACTGTAAGAGAAAAGTTTTGTTGTGTGTTGTTTTATTTTTTAACATTAAGGCTTATGTTTACTTTTTCATAGCAGCAAACTCTTTCCCAGCATCATCTTAATAGCTATAAAATCTTGACAAAACAATTGTAAAGCATCGTGTAATTGTCTTTTGAATACATTTTTTCTTCAGTTAGTAATAGGGACATATTTAGAGAGCCAGACTTCTTTTCAATAAAAATTAAACTGATTATGCCCTTGCTTATTATTTAGAATGCATAGCTAGCAGAATATTGCTTTCCCATTGTTTTCTAAATACTGAAATTAAGTAGTATATGAAATGGTGATTGTAAATTCTTTCTTTAAGCAACAAGACTGCTGCAAGTTAAGTTTGGGCCAAATTCTGGAAATTTTTTTGTATTCATTGTAAAATCACTGAACAGTTGAGGTGTGACATTGCCACTAAAGATCATCTAACCTGGAGAGGAGGAGGCTCTGGGGAGACCTTATAGTGGCCTTCCAGTACCTAAAGGGGACCTGCAGGAGAGGTGGTGCAATAGGGTGAGGGGTAACAGTTTTAAACTGAAAGAGGGGAAATTTAGGTTAGATATTAGGAAGAAACTCTTTACTGTGAGGGTGGTGAGGTGCTGGAACAGGTTGACGAGAAAAGTTGTGGATACCCCATCCCTGGGAGTGTTGAAGGCAGGCTGGATGGGGCTTTAAGCAACTGTATCTAGTGGGAGATGTCCCTGCCCATGGCAGAGGGACTGGAACTTGATGATCTTTACGGTTCACTCCAACCTGAACCATTTTGTGATTCTCTAAGTCCAACTCTCCATTCAGAGTAGTCTCGATTAAAGCAGGTTGCTCAGAGCTGTGTCCAAAGGGGTTTTGACCATATCTAAAGGTGGAAACTGCACACATTCTCTGGGCAACGTGTTACAGAGCTTGACTACCCTCGCTATATAAAGTAATTTTCTTTCTTTCTTTTCGGAATTGCCTGTATTTCATTTCTGCCTGTTGCTTGTTGTCATGTTGTGGGGCTCCACCTTGTAGAATGACTTCATCTTCTTTATGACTTCCTTTTGAGAGCGTATACACATGGATAAGATCTTCCTGACCCTTCTGTTCAACAGGTTAAACAGTCCTATCTTTCTGTCTCTCCTTGCATGCCTCATGCTCCAAGCCCTTCAACACTTTCATGGCCCTTGGCTGGATTCACTCTGCTATGTCCATGTCTGTCTTGATATGTCTGTGTCTCTCTGGAGAAGATTTACAAAAGCTCCTGTTGACAATGTGTGGTGTACTCTCCCACTCTTAGAGGTACTATGCGTGAGTTTCGAGCCCCCGAGGCTGAGCCCTCACTGTGGACGTCATTCTAAGCTGCTTCCAAGTAACCTGTTAGCAGACTCCTGCTTTTTGGGGGATGAAAATCAAAGAAAGCTAGCAGTGAATACCTTTCCTCTCTCTCGTGTGCTCCTGAAACCGGGCTGCTCAAATTTGCTTAAGCAGGTGAGTTATCTTTTGTTCCTGCATGTCCATTCCCTCCTTCTCCCTTGCAGTATCCTCTGGATAGAGAGTTGCAGCAGTTCACGTTAAAAACATCACAGTTTGAGCTGGGGTCAATATAGGACTCAAACTCAGCGTGGCCCTGGCTGTTTATTTTAACCTCTATTGTGACACAAACTCATAGATTTTATAGCTGCGTCAATGCAATCAGCTGTTTACTGACATGTTAAATGACACACATCTAGGAATGAGAGTTGATGCTACTGGGCAAAAATACATTCCACGTCTACTGCGTGTAGCTGGTAACTTTCCAGATGGGCAGTGCGCATTGCTTTGGAATGACTCGTTCTCTGTCTGGTTTATTCTGTTTTCTTTCCTCCTCATTCTGAGCGTGATGGTTTTTATTGACATTCACTTAAAAGAAAATATGAACTAAATAGCAGTTAGCTCCAACACCATTAGCTCTTCCTCCCTTACTGTAAAGAATATGAGCAAAACTGTAAGGCACTTAGTATCTGCAATGGTTGGCTCCGTTTTGATGCCAACACTCCTCCTCTCCAGTCTCTCTCCCTTGATACTGTGATGCTGTAGCCCTAGAGGCTTTTAAAGAGCTCGAGCTGAATATGCCAAGAGCTTACCATTACCCACTAGATACAGTAACTTTATGATTTTATGACTGGGTAAGTTGTCAAGTCAAAAGCCCGTGCCTGTGGAGTTCACCTTGGAAGTAGCAGTCCCTTGGAAGTCCTGTGAAGCATGAGAAAACAATTCAGTAACCTCCTCTCTTCCTTCAGTCTTTGGGCAATTCATGCTCCTGGTCCATGAACTTTTTTGGAAAAGGGAGGTACTAATATTGGGAGAAGATTTTTATTAAGTGATGGCTTAGTAGTTCTATGGAGGACTGTAGGACAGGAAAGCTCTTCCATACTCCTTATTTTAATGTGTGCCCCTATAAGTCAGATGGGATTTCATCTGTGGGATATTTGCAGAGAGTTTGTGAATCAACTGATGTGGTGTATTTCGTGTCACTATGACCAGCATTGCAGGTACCACTAATTCCACTACATTGGTTTGTGTAAATGTATATAGTAGACAGCTTGGAATTAAACTTGAAGCATGATTTAACAAGCAGATGTGCTGAAATAGAGAAAAAAATCAGAACCCTTAAGAAAAGGTTAAGGAGAAGAAAGTACTACAATAAAAGGTTAAAAGACTGGCTGTCTTTTTAAAGTGTTTCCTGGAGTTCAACCATATATGGAGAGCCTGACTGTGCAGATTTGAAAGGAAGAAAAGCTTTTATGTCAAGAAACGTAAGGAGTAGTGTGTCCTCTGTAGTCAAAAGATAGTGTTCCTGTGCCTGGTGTCAAGTCAGAAGTTAGTGTACGTGTTCACAGGTCTTTATGAAATTTAAAATCTGTATTCTTATTTTTTATTGTTGTGTGCAGTAATTTCTCCCATGTGATTTCAAAAACATTTGTGTAAAATATTTTACCTTCAGTATTTTAAGAATTTTGATAGGTGAAGCAGTTTAATATTTACAGATAACATAATAAAATGTGGTTATGATTACTGATTTTTATTATTTTTCACTTTTTTATGTTCTGTAGCATTTTTTAATAAGCTCTTTCTTATTCAAATAGAAAGGTGCAATGTTTCAAAGTAGTTACTAGTAATTGTTCTTTGGCCAACTTTGCCACCTAGCGGCTGTAATTAAACTATTGCAGAGTACCGCTGTATTTTTCCCTTGGCATTGAATATTCTATGACTTCTTTGAGTTGGCGTAATTTTCAGATGCAACTGAAGCCATTCATAATAGCTTATGAAAATAAGCATTTTATCTTCTAATATTGTTTAAAAGCTTAGTAAATGAGTGACTGCAAGTATAAAAGAGTTTAGTACTAGACAATTCACAATTTGTGAACAAATTGTCTAGACAATAGACAATTTGTTAGAGAAAATAATGTTCTCATAATAGAATCAGAAGAAAAATCTGTAAGTGCCGTTAAAAACTGTAATGAAAAGGTGTAAATTTATGTCTCTGCTTGTACATACTGCAGATTGGTTTTCCTCTAATATCCTTGTAACACGTATAAAATAAATCATCCTTCTTCAGATATCATCTTTACAACGCAGAAACAGGAGAAACCTGGATCTGCAGTGCTTTTGTTTCTTGTATACTTTATAGGCACCTCTGCAGGCTGCTGAGTCCATAGTAGGAGTAATAGAAACTGTATAAGTTTTGTTTTCCTAACTTCCACTTGCTGCTACTTCTGATGCAGAACCAGATTAAAAAAAAATAGAAAATGATAAGGCCCTAAATTGTAATTGTCTATGTTGTATTGTCTTTATTTCTGCAAAATGCGGTTAAAATAGGAACTCTGTAACAGCCATTTCCTCAGTCTCCTGTACACTGTGATCGCATACTTGCTATCAACCACTGCATTAGGCATGAAATGTGTGGGGCAATTATGAACTCTAAAAACCTATGGGCAGTGGTCCAGCAGCTGTCCCCTCTCTGGGCTACACCAAACCACAGGTAAGGCAACTCCCCAGTTTAAATTTGTATGTTTGGTATTTTTTTTTCCTTTCTTGGGTTTTTCATATAGAAGCATTACCATTTTTTTTTATTCCTCAAATGCTTCAAGCTTAGATCTTGTCTAACAGATTTTCACTAAATTGTAGGTGAGGAGTTGAGGAAAAAATAGTTCTTTCAACAGGAAAAAAAACATCTCTGTCCATAACACGGACACTTGAACTGTGATTTTTAATATTGGAAAATGTTATAATGAACATTACAGCAAGCTGGTTTTAGGCATGGGTTATCTTTCAATATCTTTTAGGTTCCAAAGGAAAATAGTAGTTTTTTTCTGAGCATCAGAGATACAGAAGCTTGAGTTTGTTTTATTATATGTCATTGTTTTCTTTTATATATGCCACTGAAAATGAATCAGTGTGGTGTGACTGATTCAAAGTTTTATGTGTGATGATTTCCCAGACATAGGCAAGATATAGTATAATTGGTCTGGCAGAGCATGTGACACTTGTTTATAATTTTGTAATGATCAGGGGTTTGGGTGTCACTTATTTTACCCATCTTCTAGTACTTGCCAAGCCTGTAGAAACAAAATATCCTTAAAACTTCCACTATTTGAAATATTGAAATTGACTGACAGGTGCAAGAGCTGATGGGATGCTGAAAGGGAGGAGGATCTGCTGGGTGAAAGGAAGGATCACACAAAGAGATGAAGTATCTTTGTTCCCTAGGAAATTTCATCTAAAAAGCTATGGGAAAAGCCTTCATACATCTTGATCAAAATAAGGCCTGGAGAGCATTCTGCATAAAATAAGAAATGAAAATAGCATAGAACATCTCTTTAATGTTGTCACAGCATTCATATTATCAGGTTCAATACAGCAAATTATTTAACTGTTGGAATATATTCAATAAATCCCAAAGTACAGGAGTGAGTAAACATAGGAACAGAAAAAAAGGGGGAGGTTGTGCAGACTTTGTCTTTAATGAGAAGAAAACAAGTCTGTGACTTCTGAGATGAGGACTAGGGAGAGGTGCTGATAGTGTCTGAGATGGCATTAGTGATGACCTTCACATTTGTCAACCAGGACAACACTGAAGGAGAAAACAAAGATGACTAGGTGTAGAAGCTGCCAAATGTGCTTTGCTAATGAGATTTCTGATACTATCTGTATATGCATGGTATGAACTGAACCAGTGCAGAATATGCCTAAGAATTAGAATTCTCAGGGGAAAACGGTAAGATCGTAGACAAATCGGAGGAAAGAAGAGAGGATACCACCTAGAAACAGGGTGTGTTCAAACATCTGTCTGACAGAAAACCTGAAGAGCAGGCTGCCAATACAGCGGGTCATAGAAATGCAAGGTTGGAAAGGACCTAAAAGATCATCTAGATCATCTAGACTAACTGTCCTCCTGTCACCAATACTACCCACTAAGCTACTAAACCATGTCTCGTAGCACCTCATCCAGATGGTTCTTGAACACCTCCAGGGACAGTGTCTCCACCCCCTCCCTGGGCAAGCCATTCCAGTGCCTGAACACTCTTTGGGAGAAAAAGTTTTTCCTGACATCTAATCTAAATCTCCCCTGGCTCAACTTGTGGCCATTCCCTCCCATCCTATCATTATTTATCTGGGAGGAGAGGCCGACGCCCCTTTCACAACCTCCCTTCAGGAAGTTAAGAAGAGTGCAATGATAGGTACAAATAGAGGATCACAAGAAAAGAAGTTGAAATACAATACGGTTGATGCTTCTAGAATCATAGAATCAGGTTGGAAAGACCCTTGGGATCATCAAGTCCAACCATCAGCCCTACTCTACAAGTTCTCCCCTACACCATATCCCTCAACACCACATGTAATCTACTCTTAAACACAGTCAGGGATGGTGACTCCACCACCTCCCTGGGCAGCTGATTCCTCTGACTGACCAGTCTCTCTGTGAAAAACTTTTTCTAATGTGAAGCCTAAACCTACCCTGCTGCAGTTTGCAGCCATTCCCTCTTGTTCTATCGCTAATTGCCCGTGAGAAGAGACCAGCACCAACCTCTCTACAATGCCCTTTCAAGCAGTTGTAGAGAGTGGTGAGGTCTCCCCTCAGCCTCCTCTTCCTCAAACTAAACAATCCCAACTCCTTCAGTCGATCCTCATAAGCCTTATTCTCCAGGCCTTTCACCAGTTTCATTGCCCTCCTCTGTACTCGCTCCAGCACCTCGATATCTCTCTTGTGTTGAGGTGCCCAGAACTGGACACAATACTCAAGGTGTGGCCTCACCAGCGCTGAGTACAGGGGGACAATCACCTCCCTACTTCTGCTGGTCACACTATTTTTTATGCAAGCCAGGATGCCATTGGCCTTCTTGGCCACCTGGGCACACTGCTGGCTCATGTTCAGTCACCCGTCGACCAGCACCCCCAGGTCCTTTTCTGCCAGGCAGATAACAAGGGACTGAATGAACTACTAGAGAAGGGAACAATGGAGCACAAAGAATCTTAACAGGCATGAAGAAACTAAATGTGTCTGGAGTGGAACTCCTTTTAAAGAAAACCAAGTAGCTTGTGTAGCAGATCACATAGAACCTCATCTTGCATCAGAGTGGTGGTCCATCTAGCACTGTAGTCTAACTGTAGTTAAAAATAATGCCAGTTAGAGAGGGTATGAGAAAGCCTGTTGGCTTTATGAGATCCCTTGTTCTCCTTGTTTTATTAGAAGGTATGTCTCTGACTATTTGCATTTGTATCAGTTCATGTATCTGCTCTCGTGGAATTTGTCCAGGCCTGTCTTCCCCAGTGTCTGTGGTATTGCCAGTGGCAGAAAATTGCAGAATTTCATGTCTGATTTTGTAAGAAGTAATTTATTTTAGTTGTTTTACTTTATTTTACTTGTTTGAAACTGATCTCGTGGAAAGTTTTAAGTTGCTGATTGTGATTCTCCAATGTAGACTACAGCTATATCTAGGATTATAGCTGGACAGATTCATACAAACCAAGTTTAGGGATCATTTGAGGCAAATTGTTTATTACCTGTTTTTTGAGAGGTTTTAACATGTTGAAAAATCATGAAAAACTTGCAGTTTGTGTTACCACTCTAGATTAACAGGTGCAGTTAGGTTTACGTATTTTCCTCTTTCAGGATCAGTTATGGTAACTGTGAGGGACTGCCTCACTAAATGATAATTTAAAAATTATTTAACTTATTATTTCTCAGAAGCTTTGTTGTAGATGTTGTAAGCAAGAACATTTTACTTGTTGCTGATTAATTAATACATGCTAGCTAACAACAATAGCATAGTGATAGATCACTAAATCAAAAGATTTCAGGTAAAAAGGATTTTGTGCTTTTTCGGTCTACATTGAGAAATAGTTGTCTGCAACTGCAGCAGCTTTATAAGAAAATAAAAAAAGTTAAAAAATGATCAGTACAGTTCTGAAGAATAAAGCCAGCCAACATGAAGCCCTCTTAATGAAAATGAAAACTCCTTAGCGCTATTATTCTTTTCCAGAGAAAGATTGGCAGAGAAGAGGACGTTTATAACATTAATAGAACGTCAACAACATTAATTTCTGGTGGAAGACAGGAAGGTGGGAGCCATAGTTGGCAAAAGCTCATTGTCAGTGATTAAATCAGCAAACTGTTATTTAAGAATGTTAACTGAATGCAGAAGTCTTGAGCTAGTATTGCATATTTTTTACATTAAATTCGATTACTTAATTCTTCCTGGAGAATGCAGATTATATATGGATGATACAGTAGAGTTATCCATTTGGGTAACAACTGAAAAAGCAGCTGACTATAGAGAATGTCACTGTGCTCTTTCAAGCAGTGGATGAGTTGGACATCAACAAAAGTAGGTTTTTGAAAAGCCTTGGGAGGAAATGAGTACAGCCATAATAAGTGAAATGTCATGTGGAGAAAGATGACATCATTGGAGAGGTCATAGTCTTTAGATTATTTCCAGCACTTTGTGAGAGCCAGATTTTTCAGAGGTTTTGGGTTTTTTTTTTGGTGTGTAATGTATTGTATAATGCTAGCAAACACTTTGTAAAAGTTGGAGTATTTTTTAGGATCTCATAGAGGCTTTTACCATCAACTTCAAAATAAATTTTTGGTTTTGTTTTGGTTTTTGAGGAGGAGGAACTGTATCACTTTCTTTACAGTTCATAACACCAAGAGATTCAGAAGCAGCTTATTGTGCCCAAAAGTCTGAGATTTTTTTGATGTAATTTCTCTGTCACTGTAGACCTCTCATACAGTTTTGCATGGATGCTTAAAATGCTTTAAATGAATGGGTTAAAATATCTCCAATTAGTTTCTCTGAAGTGCTGTGTGGAAAGAATATTAAATGGTACTGAGTAAATTTATCTATTCAATAACTAATATGCCAAAACCTTTAGCTAAAAATAATACAGTATTTCTTAAATGCTGACTTATATAAATTACTAAGAAGTGGGCCTGAAAAGCTTTAGAAGAACAATTATAGTTAAAGCAAATCAAACATTTTGATGTACTTTTATGAATCTCTTCAAGTACTTAAAATGAAATTGTAATGATGCAACTGAAAAAAATCAGACCTAAATATTTTTGTGTATAAATTTTAGAGGGAGAGGCCTTTCTGAGGAGCAGTCGTTTACAGAAAGTATGTATATGACTAAGCTAATGTCCTAGAAAAATAGCTCTTAATAATCTTCAAAGGGTCACGGTGATTGGGGAAAATGTATGAGAATTGGAAGAAAGCAAATATAACCATAGTTGTCATGAAGGATGAGAAGGAGGATCTGCAGAACTAAAGGCTGGTCAGACTACCTTAATCTCTGTGAAAGTGATGAGCAATTCTTCTTGGAAATCATTATTAAACATATGAAGGACAAGTAGGTGATTGGGAGTAGTCGGCGTAGATTTACAAAGGGCAAATAAGACTTGACCAGCTTGACGGCCTTTTATGGTGAGAACATTGGCTTAGAAGGGGAGAAGAGTGGATGCTGTTCATCTTGGCTCTGCAAGGTTTTCCAAGCTGTTTCCTAGGACATCCCCATAGACAAAATGATGGACTAAATAAAATCATGGTGAAATGAACTGAAATCTGTTAGGAGCACCGTGCTTGAATGGTTATGATCAGAGACGTGATGTCAAGCACAGCTGGATGCCAGTCACTAGTTTTGTACCCTAAGAGTGGTCCTCTGCTTAACTGTGGTGAAACATATCTGGAATGCTTGGTCTGGTTCTGGGCTCCCTAGGACTAGACAGATGTGAATGTTCTCGAGTGAGTCCAGCCAAGGGCCACAAACTTGATAAAAGGCTTGGCGCATGCGTTGTATGAGGGCAGGCTGAGAGGGCTTGCTGGGACTCTTCAGCAGGAGAAGGAAAGGCCCTAAGGGATGTTCTCTGAATATACAGCTACCTGAATGGAAGGAATCATAGAATCATAGAATCATTTAGGTTGGAAGAGACCCCTGGGATCATCAAGTCCAACCATCAGCCCTACTCTACAAGTTCTCCCCTACACTAGATCCCTCAACACCACATCTAATCTGCTCTTAAACACAGTCAGGGAGGGTGACTCCACCACCTCCCTGGGCAGCTGATTCCACTGACTGACCACTCTCTCCGTGAAAAATTTTTTCCTAATGTCTAGCCTAACCCTACCCTGCTGCAGCTTGCAGCCATTCCCTCTTGTTCTGTCGCTCATTGCCCGTGAGAAGAGACCAGTACCAATATCTCTACAGTGCCCTTTCAAGCAGTTGTAGAGAGTGATGAGGTCTCCCCTCAGCCTCCTCTTCCTCAGACTAAACAACCCCAACTCCCTCAATCGATCCTCATAAGCCTTGTTCTCCAGGC
>VZTM01042757.1:102537-156340 GCA_013400555.1 Jacana jacana | reverse complement strand
CTTCCCTGTCCTCAAGCAGATCAACACTCCCACCCAACTTAGTGTCATCTGCGAACTTACTAATAGTGTTTTCTATGTCCTTATCTATATCATTGATGAAAATATTAAAAAGGAAAGGCCCCAATACTGAGCCCTGAGGAACACCACTTGTGACCGGCCGCCAGCTGGATTTAACTCCATTGAGCACCACCCTTTGGGATCGTCCTTCCAGCCAATGCTGGATCCAGCAGATCGTATGTTCGTCCAGGCCATGAGCAGCCAGTTTTTCCATCAGAATGTGGTGGGGGACAGTGTCAAATGCTTTGCTAAGATCCAGAAATATTATATCCACTGTCTTCCCCCCATCCAACAATCGGGTCATCTTATCATAGAAGGAGATCAGGTTCGTCAGGCAAAGGAGTAAAGATGGAGCTGGGTTCTCCTCAGTGGTGCCCCTTGACAGGAGACAATGAGCATAAATTGAAATATAGGCAATTGCAATAAAATGTAAGAAAAAGCTTTTTTTTTATGTGGGAATGGTGAAACAATTTGCCAGGATGCCCAGAGAGGTTATGGAGTTTCCGTCACGGGAGATAACTTGAAACTTGCCTGGACATGGCCCTAAGCAACCTGCTGTAGTTAAGCCTGTTCTGAGGAGGTGGCTGGACTCGATGATCTCCAGCAACCATTCTATGATTCTGTCAGTAAATTGAAATAATAATTTAATGGAACATATCTGTAAAGGAACCTGAAGGTAGCATAGGGTGGACAGTAATTTTTGTGACTTGTTTTGAGGGGGAATTGTGTTTTGTGTTTGTTTTTTTTTTTACTCAGAAAAAGGATTCTGTCATTGCTCTCATTTGGAACAGATGTGATGCCATTTGAGGTAGTTGGGACAGCTGTGCCTTGAGCTTGCTGGCACTAAACACTTCAAATCCATCTCATTAGTTCTGGGCAGTCACTTGATCAGATTATGGAAGGTCTGGCCATGAGTTTTGGGTGACTGTGCTGGCAGAGTCTTTACCCAGATAGTGCTGTTTGGTTAGGAAGCCAATCAAAGTAAATTATAACAATTTTCTGACAGCCTCTTTTTCTTTTCCCACCTTTCAGTTTATATAACCTGTGAAATGAAGCACTTGAGAATACGAATAGTTGTATCATTCATTTATCCTCTGAGGATTCATTCCTATTCAGCCTTTGTGCCAGTTTGTTCATTTAATTTCAGATAAAAACTAATCCTTTCTTGCATGCTGCTGCAGTATTGGAGAAGCTGCCTCTAAATATTTGAAAATCAAATTCACTGCTTATTTCAAAACACTTCTAAACTTTACTTTTACGTATTGTACCTGTTGGTATATTTGTCACCACTGTGTCACTGTTCTTGCTTCCCGAGTGTCTGTACCAACCTTTTGAATCTCTTTTATATGTATATGATAAGGTGCTTTCATTTTGCCCTGGGAAAATGGGATTCACTGGGAACATTAACCTTGATATTGTCTTCATGATAATGGCTAACTAAAAGTTAATTTCAAAAATATATCACAAGAAATATTAAATGAGAAGAATTGCTGTTTGTAGAGATTTTTTTTTCTCCCCCAATGTTAAAGCATGGAAAAAATATCTTTCAGTGGTTTACAAGTATTCCATCTTTCAGTGAGATTTTTCTGATTTTCAGTTATTCTTGGGTTAGGTACCTTGTTGCACTTTCAATTTAAGGTAGTATGGAGGCTTTTTATTAATGTGACATTGTTAAGGGGGTGGTTGGTTGCAGATTGGCCAGGAATCATTAGAGTGTTGCAGTTTGCCTAAACACTAAGCTTGCTGAGAAACTAGAGGAAGGATGGTAATAAAACTTGCTGCCTGAGTAGTCATCATTGTTTCTTTGAATGCAATGAATGCTTCTAGACACCACAAATGTGGCAATGAGGATGTGGAAGACAAAAGAAAGTAAAATCCAGTGTGTGTGCTGATGAAAACTTAACAGAAGATGTAAACAGTCTGAGTCTGTATTCGCTGCCTTGACCTATGGCGACTGTAAACTGTGATATTTGCAAAGTGTAAAATTTTACTGTATTTCAATTACATACAACTTTGACTTGTGTCCCTTCTACCCCCAAAATAGTCACCCCTCCCTACCCTTCCATAAAAAAGCGACTTAGAGTAGTTTTGAAAAAAATTTCTTTGGTAATTGTTTAAAGTATGGTCGTGACAAAGTGTTGTAGTAATATGTAAGTAGGAGAGAAGAGAGGCAACCAAACACTTTTCCTGCCTATGATGAAAGAATAGATTTTATGGTTGGATTGTGAAATCTTTTGTTATGAGAGTAGATGCATGTTAATTTGAGTGAAAGTCATGGTACTGACTTTGTAGGGGATGCTTATGGTTGCTATGGGCCTTCTTGATGAGTTTTAAGAGCAGAAATATAGATGCATTTGTCTTCTTGAGAAGCAATTGTACCTTCCAAAATTAATTGCTGCTTTTTCATATGGTTTGCCTTACCAGTGCAAGAACCACTTGTGTGAAACCAATATTATTAACCATTTCTGAATAATTTTCACAAATGTTTAAAAAAGTATGGCTTTCATACAGTTCTTAGTTTATTTATGGATCTTCCCCAAGAATCAAAAGTAGTCATTGTAAGGAGAGAATGCAGAAAACTATGTATGCATGTATGTAACTGCTATAATATTCTTTCTAGTTTATTTGATTAGCTGTTTTGAACAAGTGATTATTTTTATTAATGGTAATATTCAATACATACCGCCTTTCCAATTATTTTTTTCTTCCCGCTAGTTGTCATCATTGCTATATTTATTAATGGTACTGTTAGAATAACTCCAAACAGTCCTGATTTGAAGAGATGAATGGTCTGCATTTTTATTTTGGTCGGCTTTTGGATTGTGAAATTGTTACAAGGGCACTTCCCTGTGTGTTGTGGTGAAGTAACAACTTCTATCCTGCTAAACATAAATCATTACCTATATAGGACATAAAATAAAGCTAACTTAGATTTAGGTGTATAGATTTTGTCCTTAGGTCCACAATTTCCTGGTTTTAATTATATTAGTGTTATTATATTTTTTTAAGATGCTGAGAGCATCTGCAGGTCCAACTGAGTTATCAGCAATACATCTTCACTAGTGGTTGTGACTTTACACCAAAAGTACATTTGGCTTAGAATGAACTGTCAACCTAGTGGTGCCCATAGGAACTGCTAGTTGTTAGATGGTCTGGAAAAAAAAAAAAAAAAACTACCAAGAAAAAAAACCCAAACCATTCAAGATAGTGATATTTGAGTGGCTAAATATGCACTTTGGTCACTAAAGACACATCGATGCTTAACACTGCCGATTTATTTATTTATTTATTTTTAGAGGGAAATTGAACATGAAAAAAAATTTGGCAGGAGTTAGGTGCATAAATTGAGTTGTCATTGCAAGACTTTGGGCTTGTAAATGTGAACTCTCTTAGTTCCATGATTTTAACACAGAGGGAGACAGGTTCCCGCTTCTATGGGCAGACCTTTGTTATCTTCCATTGGGATAAAGCTTTCTCCTGACTGTTCATCCAGTTTAAGTACCTGGTACCATTTTGCCTACACACAGATAACTTGCTTTGTTTGGAGCCCCCTCTTTCAAGCTTGGAAACCCAACTAATCTCTGAGGAGCACCATGCTCATTTTCTTTACCCTTTTGAGCAGATTTAACCCTTCCACACAGCCCAAATAAGATGGGGTAGAAATATCTTGTCTAATCTCATTTTTTTTTCACTGCAGATTTTAATAAAATCAGTCCTGTAATTATAAAGAAAAGTACCTTTATCTCTACCTTTAAAAAAGCAATATATTGGTTTGCTTATTTTACTATTTTAAGCATATTATATATCCTGTTTTGTAACAAAATGCTGTTGTTGAAAGAGTTATGTTTTTAACACTGAGGCAAAATTAAGTCAATCATACATTCATCTGACCAGAGATGTGCAGTACTGGACACATTTGAGACTCTTAGACCACTCCCATAAAGTACTGAAGGATATAATTTTAAGATATAATATAGCTATTAAGCCTTGTCAGTATTGGAATATTCAGTCCCTCTCAGAAGAAGAGTGATGAACCGTGATCATAAACAGGTTAATCTAATCTGACCTCATTTCAAATGTGTCCTCTTATTCCTCTTATTGCTTTAAGGATAATAATTTTTCATTACATTTATCTTTTCAAAATCGTTATTCATAAGTCTCAATTATCCAAGTATTTAATTAGATCTGTCATTGTTTAAGGTTAAGAGACAATAGAAAAAAAAAAAAAAAAAAAGGTGTTAATCCCAGAGTCTAAATGCATATTCTGAGTTTTGATGTTCTCTCAAGTTCTTTTTGTAAACAATATCGGCGGAGGAGACTGTGCCTCTGATGTGAGTCAGGTAGTAAGGCCACTCAGCAGTCCTGCCTACAATTCATGTGAAACACGTAGTGCCAGACAAAGCATCTGACTATTTGGAGGGTGGTTCTGTAGTCTCGAGAATCCAGAGTGAATTAAAGTCTAGACTGTCATTTTTTCAGGCTGTTGGGAAGGGATAAATATCAAATCAGATATGCTTAAGACAGAACAGAGGTAATGCTGAAGCAAGGATGCTCTTGCTGGTTTGTGCATTGTGAAGAAAGCTGTTATAGCAGCAGCAGCAATAACAACAGCAGCGGCGGCAGCAGCAGCAGCAAGAGACCTTCGGAAAGCCGGGTGTTGCAGTAGTCTGAGATATAAAGATCGTGTTACATCTCTGTCTTTCCTAAGTTCAGAATGGTTGATACAAACCTTATGCAACATGTAGTAAAAGATGCATATGAAAATGGAATTTCCTTTGTAATAACTGGATGCTGAGGAAATAAAGACACACCTCTTTTTTTTTTATTTTTTTTTTTCTGCTCCCCCCCCCCCCTTTTTTTTTTTTTTTTTCCCCCCCCCCCCCCCTTTTTTTTTTTTTTTTTCCCCCCCCCCCCCCCCTTTTTTTTTTTTTTTTTAATCATCTGAAACAGAAGAGACTGATTTACTCAATGAAAGTAAGTTTCATCTGTCATCAGGATAATTTAAAACAACAGTTTGGGAACTGGAGGGTGACTGTGTTTCTACCTGTTTCCTTGCATCTGGGTCTGGAAAGTGAGGAGAGATGGACGGTGTCTCAGAGGAGACGGGAATGACCAAATCTTGGTGAAAGGCATCCACTGATTGTTGTCTGCTGTCCTCTTCATGCGGTGCTGTGGGCTGGTACACCGACGGCGAGTACGGGTTTCCTATGTAAGTTTTCATTTGTATTAGAATGATGCTAACTTGTATGTTCAGCTCCTAATATATTAGATGGTAAGGTATACCTCAGGCAGGTATTTTATGTATATCTGAGTGACCAGCCAGAGCACTAAGTATCTGTAAAATAAGTTTTTACAGCATGGAGACACAAGGATTGTTTTAACAGGTATGAGTTTCTTCTCCTCTCTTTTTTTCAGAACTTGTTCATATCAAGACTATGTCTTATTTCAAAATAACCTGCAGTGTTAAAAGACTGGAAGTCTGGACTTTCTGCCTTGTTTTTTAAATTGTATATTTTTTCTTCCTAGTAGCTCTGTGTAAATGTAGTCATTGGAAAAGGACATCTCTATTTATCCATATTTGATAACTGAGAAAGTTATAAGCAATTATGAACTGGCACAAAAATAATTTGAAAGACCCCGAGGAATAAAAAAATCATCTTGTGAGATAGTTCTTTTGCAAAAGAGCAGTACCACAGTGGCAGAAGTATGGCCTGATGTTTTGCATGGTTTGTTTGCTTTCCAGAACAGGGTGTTTCAGTACTTCAGTATGATAAGACTGCTCTGTATCGCAAAATGGCTGTCTCTAATAAATTCCACGAGGAAAGCCAAAGCCAAAGCTTAAATATTAGTCATGGGAAAAAATTGGCAATTACCTGAAATATATCTGAACTATACTCAGTTGATGTGATAATCTCCTAAGTAATTAATTTACATTTTAACATTGTGTTTCTATTCTGCTATTCGATTGTCAGATAGATGTGATAAGAAACAGGAGGCTGAAATGATCTGGCTAAGCTGCAAATTTAAATTGCTGAGTATTTGCAACAAGCAGCTTCTAGCTTGTTGCACAAGAACAAATGCATCAGGAGAAATAGTTCTGTTGTCAGGAACACTGTGTGTTTGTGTCAAAGAAAGGTCTTTTACACAGTGCTTAAAAAGGATCACAGAATAAGGAAGGTCATAAATAGGTGCGATCTAAGTCCAAGTTTGTGTAGGGCATTGATGGGAAGAAAAAAATTTATAAAAACAAAACAAATCTCTTGAGAATATAGTCAGAGGTGTAAACAATTACAAATATGCATGTGGTTGTAACTGTTTTGCACAGCTTGTTTGACTTTGGATGTATTTTGTTCTTACTGGTGCAACAGTTGATACTGTTCCGTAAAAAGCAGGCAACAGCATGGCGATTCAGACGAGAGCTTTGCTCAAGGTTTGAACTTTGCTCATGTACAGTATTTTGCATAAATTCTCTGAAACCCAATGTGTGGTTAATTTTAATCATCAATTTAATATAAAATAATATCTTGGGCATGTGTTATGTAGACACTTATTTGATATATAGCTATTCCCACTGTAATGCAGAAATTGAAATATGTGTTGAAATTACTTCCTATTTGTTAGCTCTCTCATACCAGTGGAGTTTAGGGCCTATGAAAATAACGACCTCTTGAGATGCATCACCCACCCTTTCATTTCTCCTTGTTATTTAACAGTAGCCCTAGCCACTGTGAATAATATTATCTAGACAGAACATTTGCCTGTTTGCAAAATACTTTTCACAACCTGAAAGCATCTGAATACTCATTTGTGAACCACTATGACACCTATTTGTGTTTAGTCTCAGACCAAAGACGTTAAACTCCATGAAGTCCATAATTTTTTGCATATTTGTGGGTTATGGAAAGATGCTGAGTGTATATCTTACGAAGTACTGACATTTCTACCTTATTTTGTGCTATTTGCTGTGTAAAGAGTATCGTGCAATGCTGCTGGGCCTCATGGTATTCTGAGTACCTCACTAACTGTTCACAATAAAGAAGGTTGCACTGTCTTACCTACAAAGAGTGAAATGGAGCTTGCCCTTGATCTTTCTCATCTGAACCTATTACGTGAAAGATGACCGTGTTCTCAAATAACTTAATAACAGTGAAAATTCTCTCTGTTGTTTGAATCCTTGATTATCCAAACCTGTTATTATTGAATTTTTTTGGTGCTCCCTGTGGCATTGGGCTAATTGAGGTTGCACTCTGATTCTTTTGGGATGAAAGCACAGAAATTAAAGTGAGCAAAGATATGACCCTTTTTATTAACGTCTGACTCACTGGGGAAAAACATCAGACTTTTATTCTGGGTTATTAGTTTACAGTTCTTAAATTGCTTATGAATTGTAGTGGTGAGTGATCCAGCTTAGAAGTCTAGAGGTTGGGTTTTTTTGAGGGGGGAGTTTAAGATATTTTACTTTATATACCCAAAACTGTACGACCAGATCTGACTATTGTTTTGCAACCAATACAGCTGTTTCTGGTCTATGTCCTAAAAATTGTGCAGATCTTAGGCATAATCAATCCATTTGAGGGTCTTTTGGGTCAGGAATAGACAGATCACTGTAATTAGTTATGTAGGCTCACATGGTTTCTTTGGAGGAGCAGCATTATTAGTGGAGAAGATGGTTGTATTCTTATGTTGCTCTTTTCTGTGATCTTCTGTGTTAGACTCTCATGCATAGAGATTAGTCCCATGTCTGCGTACAGGGATAAAATTGGAGGCCTAGATGGATTGTATCCAACTCTACCTTCTATCCAGGTTTTGCTGCTATTGAGTGATGTGCTGACCACGTAATGTTAACAAGATTAAATTTGGCTCAGACATTCTCCCCAGGCTTTCCTGGTCATTGACTTATTTGAAGATTAGTAGTGAAATTTATGCTATGGCTTGCACTGTGTATTGTAACTGAATATAATTAAGGATATTGGTATGGTTTTGTTTCAAGATTCTTCTTTTCTAATGGTGGGGACTGTATTTGGAGTGCCTTCTGCCTGCAGCAGTGAGCAGGATCCAGATGGCAGGCTTTTTGTGCCTGTGTCTGGAGGACAACTCAGATCTCCTGAGGGAATGTTCTCTTTTTGCTGTTATTAAATGCGGACTAGAGCTTTTTTGTCTGCTCCTCTTGAGACTGCAATCTTTTCCATCTATTACTTAATCATGTTTCTCACCAGACCATTCTTTATCATAGCAGATGCTGCCCTTTTCCTTGTTCCTTTTGCTTGCTACCTGTCAATCGCTTCTTCGTTGTTGATTTATTGGGCTATTTTCCCCAAATATAGCTACTTTTCTTTTTCCTCTTCTCCACCATGCTTCTCTGGTTTTGACATGCAGAAATCTTGCTTTGCATTTGCAAATTTATTTTCCTTCTGTTAATACTAGTCTTGGTCTTGTATTTTCCCATCGCAGGACTTCACCAGGGAGTGCTATTTTTATGACCCTTAATACTCCCGTGCCATCAACCATAGGCTTGCATCTATCTCTCTTCTATTCTGTATTGCTGCTCTTTTAGTCAGTTTAATCGGAAGTCAGTTTTAGTGGAAGTTTGGGCTCTTCACAAGAAGTCCCAGCCAAAGGCAGCTGTTGATGAACCATTGTTATTATTGGGATTTACCTCCATGATTCTCCTGTGGAGGTATTGTAGGCAGAAAAACGACATGATGGGGAGAAGGAAGGAAAGTATAAAGAAGTCATTTTCTGATGTTGAGAACTAAATGACATATTTTAGCATAAACATGGTATATTTATATCTTAAAGGATTTGGCTGGACTAGAAAAAATATGCCTTTAACCATATTAAGTGACTGTACTGTCCTCTGTACTGGGTGAGTGTGGCTGACAAAACTGTGAGGAAGCAACTCATAATCTCTGGATTTGGAGGATACTTTCTGTATTTTAAATTTCTATGGAATATCCTTTTGTAATTTTTTCTGCAGCTTACTTTTCTAATATTTTGCTTTGGTAATATTTGTACCTTTTTTAATATTTGTTTCCCAAGCATGGGAAGAAAACAGTAAATGAATGAAGTGGAATAAACTGGTGTGGTCATATTTAAAGGGGAAGTGACCTGAATGAAGACTGTCAGTCATAGCCAAACCAGAGGAAACTTTGCGCTGCCTAAATTAAGGGAAAGTACATTCCCTTTATCTGCATTTACTCTGCTAAAACTGTCCAACAGCCTATATTTGTTATGTTTTGGGGGTATTACTGAAGCTAAATGTTTTCTGTAGCAGCTGCAATCTTCCAAGTGAAACTTTACATATTTGCTCCATCTGTTTTGTTTTTTTTTCCTTTTACATGTTTGTTGGTCATAATTTCTAATTTTTTTTCTTCTGTGGCTGTGTCTAAATGATTGTGTTCCAATTTACTAGCATAGAGTTTGGACTACAAACCCCCTATGTTAAAAAAAAAAAAAAAAAAAATTTTTTTTCTTGTCCTCCTTTAAATTCTTTCTTCCTGCTGCATTCCCTAGGTACAAACTTTGAATTTAATTAACTAGCAAAAAGGGCTTCTTTTGAAAAAAACTTTCTTACATTTAGGAGAATTAAATGGAACATTTATAGCTCATTGTGCATTCTGCAGTAAAATTATGTAACAATATGGCTGGTGGATAAAATATTGTGACAATAAATGCAATAAGGGCCTGATCTCTTAAATTTTTTTATGTAATGTAACTGCTTGGATAATAGATTTAAAATATTTAAAGTTTGGAGTCAGTAGCAATAACTTTTAAATATACAAAAATAAAGAATTAGAGAACCCCATTTTAGTTATTTTCTTCTATCCTCATCCATTAAGGTTGAATTCATATTTTCATTGGTAATACTAGCACTAATTGCTAAACCAGGGCATTATTTTTTTTTCACCCTCCGCTAATTTGGCTATATCAAAGTAGTGACAGTATTTGCATTGTTTCTGGCAAGAAAAATCACTTGTAAAATCAATCTCCTTCCCTCATAATCTCCTCCTCCTACACCAGTAGCACCCTTGACTTTGATTTTATTAATATTATTTTAATGTTAGAGTTTTCTGAAGCTGTATTTTAAATAAGTCCTTTTAAAAATAGCTATGTGTTTTCTGAAATCTGTGTTATATTCATGAAAATAAGTTGCAAATTTGTAATAACTCATACACTATATACTCCAACTCTCCCAGAGTTTTTAAGTGGTAATTGGGACCTGTAACCTCTGTCTCCAGACCCAACAGTGATTCATCCTGTGGCTGTGGACGTATCATGTGGAAAGAGGCCTGAGGTGTTTCCTTTCCACAAGGCTGTGATTGTCGTCTGGAAGGAAAATCGTGCTGCACCAGGACATGTGCATTCTCTATGAAACCTGAAAAAATAGTTTTTATTAAAAGTAAACTAGCAATACTTTTAAGCGATTGTTACAAGTAAAATATAATCCATTTTCATCCTTAATTTCTTTTTAGCTCACAGGCTTTTTAACTTCTGCATTTTCTCCCGTTTCATATGCTGTGAGCTTTGCTATCCTTAAACTGTACAGAAATTTTTCTCCTTCCTTCATAGTCTTTTATTGGTTTGGTATTTTTGTATCCTGTACTATTTTTTTTTTCTATTTTTTTTTCCTTCAACATTTAATTTTTTTTTCTGCTCTTCTTGGGTGTAATGGCTTTGGATACAGTGCTTACTGACTTCAGTGGTGGAGGAAACATTTAAGTATTCTTGGCAATTTTAATACATTTTCTGATGAGTTGGAATTCTGTAACAATTTTATGAGACTGTGAAGTCATGATAAATTACCTGGCTGTCTTATGATACTAATTGAGTCTTCTGACTTCTCTGAGGGAGATTGCCATCTTTAATGTCTTTCCTGCCATCTTTATACTAAACCAGAGTAGCAAAGTTAATAACTTTCTAAAAGGAAAATGAGAGGTAAATTGAAAAAAAAATACTTTAGATTTGATTTTAAAATAGATTTGGTGAAATGCTGAACATCACAAGAGTGCTTTAATGAGCAGAAACTCTTCTGGAAAAAGTCCTGCAATGGTTCTTGTGTCATTAAACATCCCCTTCCAGTAGCAATGCTGAAGAAAAAGGCAGTTGTTGGTTAAGGAATGAAACAAGATACAGAGAGCATCATGGTAAAAATAGGCTTGAAGAGGCCAAAGAAGTTTACTGAAAAGTGTGGAAGTACTTTGCTTCAACTTAAAAGAGCTGAAAGAACCCATTTTACTGAAGTAATGGGTTAATGCACTGCCATGTATGTATAGCAGAAAAAGAAGCTTTTGGCTTTTATGGAGACCTTAACAGTTTTGCTAGTCAAGAAAAGATGAAATTAAATTAGGGTGAGGGGTGTTTTGGTTTGTCTTGGTTTGAGCATATAATTTACACTCCAGTGACCGAGTTCACTTGTACAGATCTTTTATATGACATTCTTAGTCACACATACTTTAACATTATTCATGAGTGCAGATACTGCCAGGACCATGCAGGATGTAGATGTTAACAACTCTGATGGTTACATTATCTTTGCTGTCCAGTTCAACCAAGCACTGCTGTAAGAAACAAATTATTCATGGAGCATCAGGTAGCAGGCCCTTGGTACTGGAAGTGCTGTTATGCCTATTCCTTATGTAAAAAGAGCTAATCATCCGGGTTTAGTAGTTTTTACGCACTATTCCTCTAGATGGAACCACTCTGCTGCTTCGCTTGGCTGAAATACCGTTTGTGTAACAGCTGAAGAAACCGCTGCAGTGTGTACTTGCAATCAAGCGTCTGAGTTCAAGTGCACACACGTGGCTAGGAGCATGCTGTGTGGCACTGGAAGCCTGATGCGAAACCGGGAATGCTCTTGGGCTTTGTGCTGCTTCCAGAAATAAATAATTTGAAGGTAGTGTTTGTAAACTTTGATCTGCTATAGAGTAGTGAAAATTGTTATCTTTATGGCAATGGTGACCTACTTATCCTATGTCTGGTGAAATGTGGTCAGATGCTTCATCTTGTCCCTTGGCTCTGTAAAATCTATTTCAGAGTTTATAACCAAACTGTTAGCAATAGCAATAACACTGACCATTTTCACACTTGATAATTTTTCTGTTAGTGGTTTGAGCACGGAACTTCGTCTGCTGTATCAGGCATTGATACCTCTATTTTCAGTAGAATCATCTTGCTACACTTACTGCTTCTCTATTTACATTTCTTCCCCAGAAACCATACCAGTTGAAATAACTTTCTTTTTCATTACTAATGCTTTTCCCATATTTTGTGATCATGTGGGGTTTTTATCAGTAACCTTTTAAAGGTTTCTCTATTTTTGCCTGATGTGGAAATAAGTAGGTCTCACCACTTATTACTCACTCTTACCTTCCCAGTTGTAAATGTGAGCTAAATGTATTACATAATATACTCTTCACATGTTTTTAACTAATGTGCTAACCGCAGATTTTACTGAAAATGGATATTTTACTGCTTCTAAGAGCAACACTTATGTGCAAGCCTTGGCCCACTGCAGGTTATGTGAAAGGTTCAGGAGACAAACTGGCTTGATTAATTATCTGCCTAGTGAGGATCAAACACTATGAAACGTACAAAAAAGAGGGAAGATAAAATGATGTGTGGTACAATTAATGTCGTGGGGTTTATATTTATTTACTTGTGCTGATTTTGTGGAGGGCCATGCTATTTCAGCACACGATCAGTATTCTGATATGAAATGAGAGGTAAATTGAGTTACTCACAAATCAGGAGTGTACAGTCTCTTGCCCAGTGCAATTAAATTAGGTTAAATTAAGGCCTATGTGAGGGAATTGTGATGGAATGTTTCTTGCCAAAACTAGATCCAATGTCTACCAACTGGAGAAAGTATGACCAGACTGTGTTTGGCCACCAAGCCTGGTTCTCCTGGCTCAGTTTCAGCTCGTTAGGGCAGGATGTCTCTGCCAGCAGGAGGGACCTCAGTGGTACCAAGAAGAGCATAGAATAGAATCATAGCCTCATTTTGATTGAAAGAGACCTTGAAGATCATTCAAGTCCAGCTGTTAACCTAGCACTGCCAAATCCACCACTAGTCTATGTCCCTCAGCAGTGCATCTACAGATCTATTCAAATACCTCCAGGGATGGTGACTCAACCACTTCCCTGGGCAGCCTTTTCTATGCTTGACAACCCTTTCAGTGAAGAAATTTTTCCAAATAGCCAATCTAAACATCCCCTGGAGCAACTTGAGGCCATTTCCTCTTATTCTATCACTTGTTACTTGGGAGAAGAGAGCAAATCCCACCTATCTACTACCTCCTTTCTGGTACATATAGAGAGGTAGGAATGTGTGGACCTTCCTTGTGAAAGGTCAACCCATCTCTAAACACATTGCTCTGAAGTCTTGGAGATCAATGTGAGTATCGGGGTTCACATGTTTTGTCAAAATGAAGTTTCATGACACTGCTGGTGGCTCTGCTTTGCTGTGAAGGAGGACGTAGGAGAGACCCCACCAGAGGCCATTGCTGCTGTGGTCTCTGCCTGCCTCCTGCCTACCTCCCTCCTGCTGATGTGTGAAACAGCCTTCCCTGTGCAGGGGAGGAGATGGGAGAGACGCTGCCTATTTCCCAGCCTAAATTTAAGATGTATTGTAGCCCCAGTATTACACATTGTGAATTATGTAGAGCTAGAGCTGTTTGTGTTAGCTTATGGGCTTTACAAGAATTTCCTCCAAAATCTCCTCCTATTTTTCTTCATCTAAACCCTTTTTGGTTTGCAGAGGTGGTCTGTCCCACTGGCCCTTTTCTGAGCTCTGGAGGCTGCTTTCTGACACCACTCACAACCCCTCATTCCTGTTAACAGGCGCCATAAATTGCTGAACATCTATCTGCCACGTGCTAGTCCCCATCACTTCCATCCATCAATGCCCAAGATGTGCTCCTGACCTTGCTCTGCTGCTGGAACATTTCATTCGGTGCATGAAAGATGATGTAATTTGTGGCTTTTTTCCAGTACAATACTTTTGATTATATTGGATTGTGTTGGGCAGCCCAGGAGGATAATCTGTGTATGTAATACGTAAATATTACCTGGACAAGCCGAACTTTATTTAATTGACTTTCCTTTGTCCCCCATTTCTGTCTGTTCTACTCAGAACCTCTCACTGACTTTAACTGCAAATGTATTATAAGCCAGAAACAGGTGCTTTCCCTTCATCTACCCTGGACTGGCTGCTCACTCCATGCTTCCTGCCTTCCATGCACATAGATGCAAAAACAGGAGAAGCAGAAACGCAGATCCAGCATATCATTTTGTTTATAGCAAATATAAATGAGCGTGAGAAAGGTGAGATGAAAAAAAAGGCTGTAAAAGCTATTATCTTTCTTGATGTACAGTCTTCAGGATAGCAAATATTGTCATCTTTGTTTATAAGAGCAAGTTTCAGAGTATTTTTGTTTTGAAATCCTTGCTTCATGGTATGTCGCTTGTCCCTGCGGTGCAATGTGACATGGTGGAACAGATTCTAATTTGTACTGGCTTTTCACTGATTATTTCATTGATTATAGTATGACATTATGTGAGTATAAAATGAAACCATCACTCTGAAAGGCTTGCACAGTTCTAGTAGTGATTTTTAATATCACTACTCTAAAGTTCCTTGCTCATTTCCAGCTCTTTGGGCTTCAGATGTTCAATGATTTTGTCTAATAACAGCAGAGAAGAAAATCCTACCCGTGGTAGGAAAGCTGAATTTGTCTATGCTGTATCTGATATCAGAAACACCAAACCAAAAAAGTTGAACATTGCATACATGCAACATCCTGTCCTTTTCAAACATTGAATGTGTAAATGAAGGTTTTATAATCTTCGTTACTGCTGTAGGCTCAAGTATTTGGCTTTTCAGTCAGTGAATTTGCAATCAATGCAAGAGATGGCCGCGGGAAAGTAGTCTCATCTGATGGTGTATTAAATTAGTGTTAGAAGTAAAGAAAAAGTTAAAATAAATTTGTGTTTCCCCAAGCACTTTATACTCTCTCATGACTTTTTTTATGTGTGTACGTTGTTCCTGTCTTTTTGTTATATACAATACCGAGAATGAGTCATCCTAGCTTTTCTCTGTGTCTTCTGAAGGGATCATTGCAGTAGCCATAAGACAAAGAGTAGTAGAATAAAAAGGAAAATATTGAAGTTGTTATGCCAGTAAGTCATAGAGGATACTGGCCAACTATTCAAATAAATAAAAGTGCTCAAAAGCATTTATTTAATGTAAAAATCTTTGGATGAGAGATGCATATGAAAGGTTGGGGTAGTAGGTTTCATAGTGTACTCACTGTACTTTTGATTTCATTATATAAGAATTACACAACACTTAATGGGTGTGTAGAAAAAGTTAACAGTTCTGCAAAAAGTCATACACCACAGAATTCTTATCGCTCACCAAGGCTTGACGAATCAAAATATTCTCAGAATTCATAAATTACTCTAGTAATTGATACCTTCCTTAACGTTTTTGTTTTTTTTTTTTCTTTCACAGAGATGCTTGATTTGGTTTACCGTCGATTATTGATTGATGCTTTTGATTACTTTTCTATGTCATTTTGAATACAATACATGACACTCATCAAGTATTAGATCTCAGTTCTTGGTGCATTTTTAGTACTTTCATTATTGCTTATATGCAATGAACCAAAATACCACTGAAATATTACATTTACATACTCTTTGAGCTGTACTTTGCTGTTAGAGTGTCATTAATTTTATACTTATAAATATCTAATGTGAACTTTTCAGTAGTCTCTAAAGCATCATGCAGAAGGTTGTAAAAATAATAGATATTTTCCGTTTTCTATTTCTTTCGGTGAAACTCTTTTTTTTACACTTTCTGCATTATTATGAAACCTTTATGCTTGCTCTTTGTACTGCTGAATAGGACAGATATAGAAAGAGTTTTGTTGTCCTACGTATCTTAGAAACTAACTACCGCAAATAGGTGCTGCATGTTATTAATATCCATAGAATTTCTTCCTGAGAAACATAATCCCTGAATCATCTGCAGTAGCTCAGATAATATACTTTCAAAATATAAATGATGATTATAACCTTATGACAACTGCTAAAGAATTTATTTTAAATCAAACTTAGAGTTCTCCGGATTTTGGCTGATTTCAAACGTTTGTAGTTAGGGGGATACTGGCTCCCTAGGAAAACTCAACCCATTTTCTTCCCTGCCTGCTGGTCTGGTCTGGCACGTTGGCAGCCTTCTCACCTTGCCACTGTCCTGTGTTCAGCTGTCCAAGCAGGTTGGTGGCAGTGCTGGTGACTGGGGTTGACAGGAGGGACAGGGAGGCTGGGAGCAAGAGGGCGGTGGAGGTGCATGCATTCACAAGTCATTCGGTAGCAGAAATGAGATAACCACTGAGATACGGAGCTGGTGTGGACAATGGGAGAGGAAGGACTAGTGTCTAAGCTGCAGTATCTTTCCAGTATCAGGAAGTAGAGAATCATGTGCCTTACCCTTTATGAGGGCTGGCCTACGTAGATATTAACAGTTATGGTTTGGCAGCCCATGTCTCAGGCAGCCCATGTCTCATGAAGGCTTTTCTTTAATAATCTTCATTAAGCATTGCAGTCTTCTATAATGTTAATCTAAATGCTTGACAAATTTTAATGGCCACATTTACAGCATTTCTTTTCAAGGTTATGTTGTTATTTCTGCTTTATATTTGGAGAGCAGACACACTAATTCCAGTGTCTGCTTATTTTGAGGAGCCAAATTGAAATCACTCTGGCAACCTGCATCTGTTTCAGCCACAGCTCTGAAATGAGGGAAGTTGCGGGCAGTACCGTGAAGCTCGTTGCAATTAAAATCATTTCATACATTCATAAGGAAGGAATACCTCTGCATTACAAAGTGTTGAGATTAGGAAGTCAGTTATTTGAAAGATGTAACAACCTACAATTGTGTGTATGCTGCTGTGCAGTATTTAAAGACCAAGAACTACGTTCTTTTTTCTTTTTTTTTTTTTTTTCCGAAGATCACAGCTATATTCATCACTTAATGGCTAATACCCAGGGGGAAAAAAAATAATCCATTTTCTTGACGTGAGGCATCACTTTGTTGCTGAAGTGGGAGCTCAGTAAGGGAATGTTGGACAGGAACAGAGAGGATAGTTTTATGAATAAGATGGAAATGGATTTAGTGCTTGTTTGGCTCAAGCCAAAGCAAAGGCTGGATGTTTTGCTTAAATCAGAGATTCAGATCATTCTCTAAGTGTCTTGTGTACCACCATTTGGAGATACCTGGTTTAAAACAAATCTGTGATCTCAAAATTGAAATGATCAAGATTTATTTGCAGAGCTGCTGAGTATGCAATACAGTGGAAGTCCACAAATGTGCTCTAAATATTGAAAGGAGTACAGAATATTAAATTCTTGGAAGGATCAGACCAGAACCCTCTCAGATGAGAGTTCTCGTTTACTCATCTGGACTCATGGACTCATCTGGAATTGATATTCCATCTGTCAAAAGAGAAAAGAACTAGCATCTTTCCTCATAAACATATTCTGAAAATGTGCGCATTAAAGAAAGGAAAACTATTGTACATTGCAGTGATTGTACAAGAAATGCAGCCTCAGAGAAAGGAGATTATTCATGATGAACACGTGCAGAATAAGTCTGTCATTTTAGGTTTATTGTTCAGCATTGCTCACCTGATGAGGACCTTCTGTTTTCTACAAAGAGATTTGTGTCCTCTGGAATTAAAGATTAAATCATAGTTCCTACATATCACAGGGATAACTTCTAAACTTTCTAGTCTTGTTAGCATCTAAAACTTCAACTTTTATTGTCTTTTAATTCGTTATTTTTTGCAATAGGATTTTTTAGTGCATACTCTTGGTACTGAACGAAGTAAAATTAAGCATTTCTAAACCATTCTGTGTGAAGGAATAGATGTAGTTAATTTTACTTGAGCACATGTCTGGCAAGCCATCAACAGCTGCTGCTCTAAAATTTTGTGAACTCAGTTACTCTTAAGAAGAAGACTCAAATGCCAGCTGTTTTCCATCTGGTATGTATGGGACCGAGTTTATGTTTATTAGCACAGTATATAGAGATCCAATTTATTATAGACCTGTGATGGTTAACTTTGTGTTAGGTACTAATGCAACAAACTCTGTATTTATATCCTCTAACTTTCAGAATGGGATAAAGTAATTAAGTTCTCTGATTTTATTTTTTTTTTTCAATAATATGTCTAGACACAATATGTTTGGAACTAAACTGTTTCTAATGATTGCTTAACATCTCATTGAGAATCTTTCTTGTACTTTTAAGTGTTTTACTGCTACAGGCATGTCTATGCATTCATGTACTCTTTTGTTTCACCTCTCCAAAAGAATTTGAACCTCAGCTCAGTTATTGAAGGCAATCAGCTATAGTTCCATTTGAGCCCAAGTAATTTAAAAATTAAGTATAGCTTTGCAGATAGAATTCTTCCCAAGGACTCTATTGCCCTAGTGCTGTGGGAAAGTGACTTCACGTTTGTAAGTTATCATCTAAATGGACTCACTAACTAAAGATTGTTTCATCGGGGATACGTACATAATACATTGAAACTGTAGAAACTGTGAAAATTCAACTGGGAAGTAGAAATGCATGAATTTATATCTTTAGAATATTTCTGTCAATGCAAGCATGCAACATGCTTATCTTTAACATTCTGAGAAGCCCAGAAACTCTTACCTTTTAATTTATTTGCAAGTAATTTTATTAAGTAGAACTGAGATTATTGCAGTAGCAGACTCATTTAGGCTTCAAAGGCTATTTAAGTTAATGTTTCTTTTGGTTTATGTATACTAGCTTGTGCCATTTCTTCCTCTTTCCAGGACTAAAATGGGATTTGTACTCTTCAGGGCTTCCCCTTCCCAGCAATCATCTATAGACTGACTTTTCTCAGCCCAGTTCCTTTATCAATTATGTATTGACTGTAGTATGGATTCTGCTAAGATTGCGAAAACCACAGGATCAGATCTGTCTTGGGTGCTTCAGATTACTCCTGCTGACATCAATTTACTAGTTTCACTCCATTGGAATTGGGGGAATTGAAGATAGTAACAACATAATAATGCAACAAATGTTGACTATTCAATATACCTGCTCAGTTCTCAATCCACGGAAAGCAAATTAGCTTCTGGAGTTATTTTTCTAACTCGTTGCAGCACAGTATTGAAATCTCCTTTGTATTTATTTCTGTCGTTTTCATTGGTTTTGTTCTTCCCAGAAGTAATGTTTTTTGTGGGAATTTTTTTTTAATGTTATTACTTGCATATATTTTATCATTTTAAGGTCAAAATCAGATAGAGGGAACCTAAAAATTTATATCAAAGTATGTGGGAATTTTGTTGTGGTTTTTTTTCCTGTATTACATATGTATCAGTAAGTATACATGCATGCTATAAATATTGTATATACGAGATATTTTGTCACTTTAAAAAAAAGATTGTCAGTGGTATTTTCATACTGCTAACAGAACCATATATGAGATGAAACAATGTATTCATCTCGCACAAGTAATTTATATTTGATCTGAGATCAGTTCTAGAGATATTAAGAGAAAGAACAGAATTCTATAGCAGACAGATATTCATAATATATGCACTCTTTTGTCTTTGGTGAGGAGCATATATTAGTTTAGAAATGTTTCAGTAGAAATTAATGGATAAAATTACCGTATTCTTCATTGGTATTGAAGTCAAATCCCATGCATTTAAGTATATCTCTCTGACAGGAACAAAAGCATGACCTAGAAAGCTTTTCCTGATTGTGTGTCACTGTTGAATAGAAGGCAGCTCCAACCAGAAAGCAGCACTAAAGTCTTCAAGACCAGCTTACAGTTCATTGTTTCCAGACTATTTTAACTCACAGGCTTTGTTCTATGGCATTTTATGCCTTGAAAACTATTGCTTGTACACTGCCACCTGTGGCTTATGCATTTTTGGTTTGGGTTGGGGTTTTTTATTTGTTTTTGAAGGGAGGGGCCTTTATTTGGCCACCATAATTACACTGCTACCCCAGTGAATTTTTACACATTCTGCCTTTTTTTATGTATTTTCTTTCATAGGACAAGGAATACTTATCTTTTCTGTATGAGCAGATAAAACATCAGTTCAAAGTATTTTTGTGATTAGTACTGAACCAGAGGCATTTTGTCTGACTCATTTCAGTCAGCACTTGACATAGCAGATACCTGAATGAACCTTCTCCTGGTGGTGCAACAGCTTGTTCAGACAGGGGAAAATCATCATAGAGGAACTTCATAAATACTCAGCATCTATTTGCTTCTATGCATTTGTTAAGCTGGTATATCATGAGTGACTGGTTAACGGCTTGCTGGCAAGTGATTTTGTGGTCAACATGAACAACAAAGGGAATAATAGATATCTTTGATATATGATGCATGTAAATAAGATGAATCCCAAGAAGAACGTGCGCCTCTGGTGAAAATCAATGCCAGAGATTTTCTGAGATTGAATAAAGTTTTTCCATATGCCATATGAGAGAACAGTTATGAGGTTTGGGAGAATTTCTGTGGCTCAGAAGTGCTGCATAGTTTTGCAAGATAGATACAGGTGTGCATATACCTGTATGCAAATCTTCAAATTTTCCTACCTGGCTGGTTTATGCAATTCGGAAGAAAAAGGATATACATGACCTTGTATTTTATCATTGACCTTTGTAGCTTTCACTGAAAGTTTCAAAATACATCTGTTCCATAAATGGTCTCCTTGTTTAAAGGACGATGTGGAAAGTACTAATGCAATTTAGGGATAAGAATACATATCCAACTTTGAGCTTCACTGAAGGAAGCAAGCTCAAACCTGCTGTTTTCTAACCTTGGAGTGTGAATTCACCTGTGATTTGTACAACCCAAGTTCTAATGTAAGGCTGCCAACATACAGTAGTACAGTGTTTTAAAATTTTGTTCTGTAATATCAAAGGTATTCTCAAGATTTTTGAAAATGCTAGAAAAATTTTTTTCAAATATAGACAACATTTTATAGTTGCAGGGGTTTGTTTTGTTTGTTTGGTTTGGTTTGGTTTTTTTATTTAAAAGTGAATTACCGTCTCCTTAGCTCTGGCAGCATTTCTATCTACAGGATTACATTTGAATATTTCTTGTAGAATAGGGATGTTTCTCTTAAATGAAAAACCTACTGTTAAACTACGCAGTAATTTATACTATCATAAATAGTTTTCCTTCATCACCTTCTAGAGTTTATGAGCTGCTGATTTCCTAGATAAAAATCAAAGCCTACAGATTCTTCTGAAGATGTTGATGTAATGGATAGTGCTTCAGCTTCATGAGACTGGGTGGATTCATTAATAATAAAGGGATCTATTAAAAACCTGTGCATACAAACCTTCATTCTAGCATATGCAAAGCAGAGGATATCAAAATTGTTCTAGATATCTCCAGTGTGGACTAAAAATCTGCAGAAGACTAATTAGATCAGATGGTTATTTCCACTGAAAATTACATGTATTTAGCTTTTTTCTCTGCCAATCAGGGTAAACAGTTTCTAGAGTTTCTCTTAACAAAACAAAAAATTTATGCTGTCATCTTGGAAAAGACCTTCATATTACTTTAATACCTGCAAACAAATTATAGGCCATCCACAAATTGAATTTTTGGAATCACAAACTCATTGCATTTCTACAAATACATTAAACAATGAGTGTAAAGTGACAGATGATGCTTGGAGCATAATCTGTGTCTGTATCATGAGTAGATAATAATATTAAGGTATTATTTAGGAAGTCCTAGAAAAATGGTGTGTTGTAATGCAAATTGCATCTGTGTGTCACATTCACGGTCAGCTGGATTTAAATGAATTTTGTACATTTTTGTAATGTTTTTTGTCATCTTGCAGCCTTACTTGTTCTGTTCCACCAGTCTCCTTTTGTATTTTAATTTTTGTTTTCTTCTTTTCAAGATTTTATAATCGTATAACTTTATAATTTGTCCTACCTTTTACTTGATAGCTCATGTTTGTATTTAAATAAATGAATATATATATATATATATATAAATATGGTTTAGGCAGTTCACTTTATCATGCATTTAATTATGTGCTTTGGAAAAAGCACATTTGAATCACATTGTGAGTTTCTTCATAGCTATTGGTAGTAGGATTTGCAGGTGTTACCCATGGAAGGATGATGGTCTCATGTTTGTGGTGCTCAGATGTCACACAGTTAACGCTTGTACTGGATCAATATGTGAGCAATCAGAGTGCTTTAGGTACATAACATCACTTTGGTATTCCTTGCTTTCTGCTGAATACATGAGACTCCAGCAGACTCTTCCATCTGGAAATGGTTTGAAACATTCCCCTGTAAATTCATGCAGCTATTAAAAACAAAATCCTTTTTTTTTTTTTTTTTTTTTTTAAAGACAACACAGTCTGGATTGTTTTTATTGCAGTTTGTCTTAAAATGGACTGCTCCAAATGCTCTCATGCGGTGCGATGAAGCAATGAAGCATAAATATTTTGCAAATGGTACTGGCCCGCATGCTGAGTGAGGAGGCAGAGGTCTTCCTGTATAATCCGATTGCAATCAACTCACTCTAATCACTACTGATAGTTGCAAAATTTAGCCTGGATCTGCTCGGGTAATCTAGATTGACAGAAGGTAAAAGTAAAGGGACAGAAGGGCAGAGGAACAAAGAGAAACAAGCAGGGAGAGTGATTCTCTGCTCTTGCTTCCCCTGCTGGGACGTGTGTCTGTGCGGGTGGGTGCTCCCGGTGTCGCAGCAAGGTGATGACACAACAGGTGCCCTTCAAGGGGCTGGACCAGCAGCCACCACACTGCTGGCACAACAGGTACCTGCGCAACTTGCTGGCATGCATTATTTATTGACATCGAGATCCTAATTCCCTTTATTACTCAGAAGATCCTGGGGTCGTGAAATATTCAGGCATAGCAGCAGTTAAACAGTGCAGCCAGCAACTGGGCATCTCTTCGACATCCTGCGAAGGCGAGTGGCTTCAAGTGTTGGGCTTTATTCTCCCAACAAGCTCAGAGGTTGGATGGAAGCTCAGTGGGTAACTGGGCAAGGCGTTTTGCCCATGGAAGGGGGAAGTGTCTGTGAGAGTGGATCCTTTTTGCTTTTTTAGTTTTAACTTTTCCAAGAGAAGAGCCAGTTTTGGATTTCATGGATATACAGAAATATAGCCAGCTGCTGCTGAAGACAGGTATTTCACAAATATTTGTCCCTCTTTGACTGGATTGTACATCGTGAAGAAAAATGACTTTTTTTATTGTTACTTGACCACATGCTTAGTGTGCCTGTGTCAGCCAGGCTAAGAGCTTGAAGATTCTACTCCCTGGGGTAACAGAGCACCTGGACTACCCATCCATCTGACTTTCCATGCTGGTGGGACTGTTGTTGGTCATCTCAGCCTTGCATGTTGCCATGCTAAAAACACCCAAGGCTAAAAATGTGTCCTGGGTAAGTACAAAAAGATGAACAAAGTGCTTATAAATATAATTTTTTCAAATATATATCAATATGCTTATATATATATATATATTTACATATATGCAGAAGTACAAACTTAAATAGACTGAATTTAAGGTAGACTTAAAAAAAAAAAAAAGAAGAGATTAAATATTATAATTATTTAAATTATTTCTAAGAGTGAAGAAAAAATACATTAATTGAAACACGGGCATTTCAAAGACACTTTATTTCCAAATTTAAAAATCCTAGGGTTTCAACTTGGTTTTGATATATATTTTCCATCGATGCTAGTAAAGGGTTTGTGCTATGTTCTTTTAAATCAGTAGCAACATTGGTATGGCTTTCAGGGTACAGCATCCAGGCCTTAAGAGTAAGGTTTAAGGATTTGTAGGGAATTTATGATTTCAATTATATTTTCATTTCTATTTTTGTATGTTTCAGTGATTTCTGACTGTAGGTATTCTTATATGTGGTATTATAGATAACTTTAAATATTACTAAAAAAATAGGAGGCGTTTTTTCAGTACCTTGTAATAAGTTGTAATACACAGTGGTATGTCCCCATTCCGCATCTCTTCTGTTGGATTTCTTCATTTTTACTAAGAAAATACATTGTTATTTTGTCCTTATATGTTAATTCTGTGTCAGAACTAGGATTCCTTGTTGGGGAATAAAGCCAGCCATGAAATATAATTCCAAAGTAAGTAACAGTGCCCTTTCCTAACCCCCGTCGTTTATGATTATACAACGCTGCCAGCACACAGCCTGCTCTACCAAACAAGCGAAATATCATCAAACCCCGGTTCCATGCAGAAATCTGGACATGTTGGCAACTGCTCAGTAGATGGCTTTAGGGCTTCTTCAATGACCTCACAAATCTTTCCCCAGCTGTGTCACCCATAACTGCATTACTTTGTCTACTGTCTTGGGGTTGTTCAGGAATAAAGGACATCGCTGCCAGTCAGGAGAGTACAGATACCTTATCTTCCCTGTGACTGTTCAGTGATTAATAGCTATGAAAACGTGTTAAGGTTCAGATTACTGAGAAATTCATGAGTTTGTGAAGCAGGCTGTGCTTGGATATAAGTTTAGTCAGTAGATTTTTGTATCCCCCAACTTGTACTAAAGGGTAAACTGCTCACATGGTGTGTCTTCCTGAAGGTAGAAATCTTGTATGTTTACAGCTGTGATTGACTCCAGGTTTAGGTACTTAAAATACTTATTTCTGGTGATAATATTGGAGAACTTTGAGGAATTTACTCTTATCCATAGTTTTACACTTTGAAGTAATCACCAAGAATCAAATAAATGAGACCTCTCTCCCCCTCCGAACTTTCACTTTGCATGCAAAAAGAAATAGATATAGGCTGTCATGAAACCAGTAAATTTTGTAATCATTTCAACTGAATGATTGAGACAGGGTTTATGTATGATGGCGTAGCTCTATATTGTAAACATTAGTGACCTTGAATTGTTTCATTAAAGCCGTAGTTATGCATGTGAAATGTATAAAGTGATGTGAAAAACCTTGTGGAAAAATGGCAACTTACATGATTGCAACTGTCTAGTATATAAAGAAATACATGCAGCATCCAAACCACTGAAGCTTTTTGGGATTACTTCTATTTAATGTAATATTTTTCACCTTCAAAAATAAAAATAAACCAGCAGAAATATTTGCAAGTATTTCTGACTTAACTTTGAATGAAGTGTATTCTGTTAGAGTTTATGGTTGTGACTGGTTATCTCTTTAAGACTCGGAGAGCAAAAGGAAGTAATTCAGTTCTATAAAAAGGTGACGACAATTTTATGTAACTCTTGCTTTTCCTCACCTCTTTCTCTTGGGTTTTCTTGGGGAGTGGGTGTGTTTTGTCATTCCATCCATCTTTGGCAATATAGTATAAAAGTTATTTACTACTAAGTGGCTGAATTTATAATTTCCTCATTAAGTATAAAGATAATTTTGTCACCGGTATTTTAAATGAAAAAACATTTAAATTAGAATAGTTATTGCAGTGAAGATGTTTAAAACAAGTAATGTGAGTGTTCCAGAGCATATAGTGATTACTATTTTTTTAGTGCTTTAATGTTTTGAAAACCTGAGATACCCTGCAGTGAAGTACAAGAGCACAGAATCGGATACCTGCTAAAAGTATCACTTGGTTTATATCCCCAAAAGTGGAAATTGCCTTCAACCCCGTGAAAATCTGGAATTTTACTCTGGAAGTTTTCCTTGTCTGGTGATTTGTTCTTGACCTGTGTCCGAATTCACTGAAAATATGAGGGTCCAAGGCTGAATCATAAGCATGAATGCAATAACATTTTTTGGCTGTAATCCAGCAAAACAACATCTCCTGAAATTTCATCTTATTTCTCACCTGCTTAAAACTTATGCTCGTGGTCAACCACTTTGCCTGCATCAGGGTGTTTGCTAAACTTACGTGATAGTGTAGTTAAAAGTTGACATTTGATCCTTATGTCTTTAGCACAGAAATTAAGGACAGAAAATGCACGATGCTGGTTTATTGCTACCTGCGCAATTCCTGTTTCCTCTTTGGGGCTTCTAAGTGTCTACCTAGGTGCCTTCCTCTGTGGAAAAAAAAAAAAGCCAAACCCTCTTACAGTGTTTAAAAGTTAGGCATTTTCTGGGACCTTTGCTAACAATTGCCCGACGTGTCTGACAGACCCGACTCATGCAAGGACCCTCACCTCAGAAAGAACAAGGCTGAGAAATTAATTTCTTATATCTTTGTAGAGCAGAGGAATCAACAACTGCAGAAGTTCCTAAGACACCATCTCAGATAGATCTGCAATGACTTTGATACAGGCTTCAGGGTTTTCAGAAATGTCAATTGATTTCATGTGGTCTTGAGGAAGACTTTGGTCACTGCTGCACATGGTGTGTTAAAAAATGTCCAGTAAATGGCTTTGGAGGAACCATGGTGACTTAAGTTTTAGATTAACATTTTCACTTTTCTCTCTGAAGGATGTTGGTGCTGCCACATGTGAATGTTTTTGAAAGTGACTGGGAAGAACTGAGGATGAGCTAGACACAATGACTATAAAATCTGTTAGTTATCTAATGCTTTGGGGTTGTTTTTTTTATTTGATTTCAAAAATGCATCCATTTAATTATCTCTGATGGACACATTTTGTTAAAGTTACTCCTATTAACGTGCACTTTATTTTTACTGTCTAATGTAAATAATATTGTTGTTTGTAACTTGTGTACACCTAAGCAATCCTGTCATTGAGCTGTGTGACAACTCTAGGTAGGACCTACATCTGAGAAAAAGCCGATGAAGGCTACAATAAATGCAGCTATGGGACATAGTGGATTTTTAAACTGTGTTTTTTTTCCTGAACAGCAGATGGTGGTGAGAATTGATCTTAAAGGAACTTTTAAATTTGATTTACCATAGGGTCTGCAAAGCAATGTTCTATGCCTGTTAATGAAAGATTTCTACTTCTACACTATATTTTCTCAAAAGTATTTGGCCAGTCTGTTTCATAGGCATATTACAGAAGTAAACATTTTTAAGTATTCAGTAAAAGACATTTGATTTTGTACCTAATGTAATTTTCAAGGTTAGCATGATCTTACAAAGTTCCAAATACAGCTTTTTTTTTTTTTTTCTTTTTTTTTTTTTCCCAACCTAAGCATCCTCTGGCCTTTGGAGCCATGCAAACCCTGCTGCAGGGCTGCAACTGCAAACTTTGATTCCATGCCAAGGCAGCCTACTGAGCAGAAAGGTCAATGAGCCACAGATACCCAAAAATAAATTCTAGCTCTTTAGCTGAAAGCTGTGGAGCCTCCCCTCATGCTCTACTGTCAGTAGTTGTAGATTGTGGTACCCACTGCAAAAAAAAGAATGAAGTCTGTGCACCGCTTTGGTATAGTAACTCTTCTTCCCCGAAAGACAGGTTTGGATGGGTAGGAAATTTCCTGCATTGCAAATTACACTTTTCCATAAGCAGGATGCTTGACAGTGCATACACAGCATGTTTCTGCTTCTATTAATATTTAAATTGAATTGTCATTGTTGGTATTTAAGAGATAAATCTTCTTGATTGCAAAGTATCCATTATTTCTGTTCTCTTATTAACACTCTTTGTCACACTCCCAGTATCACTTAAATTCAAAGGAGTGGAATTTAAAGAGCAGGAAGACTGACTTTTATGTAATTAACTAAATTACAATTCCTGGTGAATTCCCTGAGATAATAAAAGGGACTGATATTTCTATCTCACTTTATTACTTAAGAAGTTATGTGATGGTACATGTAGTATTACAATGGTACAGAAACTGAGGGATGAAAGGAGAAATGTAGGATGTAAATAGTGAAATATGCTTTGTTCCAGCTCCGGAGAAAATTGAAGGATTAACTGATCAAAGAAAAAGGAAAGGGAAAGATAAAATTATAAGGGAGGAAAAGGAGATAAAGAGAAAGACAAACTAGAGCTTTGAATTCTAAGAGATGTGATAGTATTAGAAAGGAGGGATTAAACAAACGCAGAAATACCAAGAGGGTGTGGCTACATTGAGTTCTATTTTTGTGTCTGTATTTGGGGTCAACTTGAAAATAGGATATTAAACAAGTAGTTTGAAGAGTAGGCAGTGGAAAAAGCTTGAAAATATTTGGAAATTATCTGAGCATGGGTCCACACTGAAACATGGAGTGTAATGATAATAAAACTGAAATTTGCTGTGTTCCTAACAGAGAGGACAAAAGGTTCCCTTGGATGAGTGCTTTCTGCTTGAGGTTCTCAAGCTATATGAGGAGGAAAGTTTACAGAGAAGCATTCATGATTTAGAGCATACAGTTACTCTGTTTTGGATTAGAGTCTTGTAAGGAGACTGCAAAAGTGGATGCAGTCAGGTAATACTGAGGACAGAAATGTAATCTATCTGTGGAACAATAATAAAGCTATTGCTCATTTCATAAGGCTGTTTGCAGACACCACTAAAAGAGGGTGGCCAAGAATCTGATGATAGGTCTAAGTAGAGAAGAAAATGATTAGTCAACTCTGGCTTGCATGGAGGACTTCATCCTTTGATAAATCATGGCTCTTGACATTTAAATATTGACATAGCTGAAAGAGCTGTAGATATTTTTAATTGAAATACACCCTTGTTGGGGAAAAAAAGAAAAAAATCTTGTTTGTTACATTGCATTGCTTATGCAGTGGTGTTTCTTTTTGGCAAATAACTAGGATGCTGTTTTGTTTATATCTTGGCCTGACTTAACGTGTGCTAATGTGATAGACGTTCTGTCAAATAATCCTGGACTGAAAAGATATTGTCACTTGCTTTGTTATCAAATCCCTGGTTTCTATTAGAGACAGATCTTGGATGATAGAGCAAGCTTCCCTGGTGGAATTCTGATAAGGACTTTGGCTCTTTCTGCTGGCAGCCTAGTTTTTTTTCTATTAATAGAGGCAGGCCTGGGTTGTCTCCATCCTTCAGAGGGAAACCTGTGGGAAAGCTACTGTGACTGCTGGATTGTCTCCCTTTTCTTGCACAGGACTCAACTGGTGTGCTAGAGAAAGTTCAGGGGATTCAAAGCAGTAGGAAACAATAGGACAAGTGGTAACAGTTTCAAATTGGAAGAGGGTAGATTTAGATTAGACACTAGGAAAAAAGGCTTTACTGTGGGGATAGTGAGACACTAGAACAGGTGGCCGAGAGAAGTTGTGGATGTCTCATCCCTGGAAGTGTTCCAGGTGAGATTGGACAGGGCTTTTGATCAACCTGGTCTAGCGGGAGGTGTCCCTGCTCATGGCAGGGGAATGGAATTTAAAGATCTTTAAGATCCCTTCCAACCTGAACCATTCTGCAATTCTATGAAGCAAAAGGCTTAATTACATATTATCCTTTCTCTGTTTTTTCTTGTTCGTGTTTATCAATGTAATTCTTTCTGATTTTAGTTGGAGCTACATGTGCAATCCAATTAGCAGAGAGATTATCAAGGTGTACAGAACTTCAAGTTCTCTGCTGTGAGCTAGAGGACTTGCTTCTGCTGAATTTTCTGAAAGTTTTGTTTTGAATCAGGGGAACTATCATTCTACCCATGTCCCCACAGCAGTTACTGGGCTGTACTAGCCAACAGAGCCGCCCTAATGCCAGTTTCTGTAGGCAGTACTAGCCCATGTGTGCGAGGTTGTGATTATGCTCAGTCTGCTGGCTCTGGGAGTCTGGGCTGGATGTGAGTGACACATCACTATTGACAACATTGCTTGATTCAGGCAGATTGCTTGATTTTTAAAATCAAGCAATCATGTTTGAAAAATCAATTAATTATATATTCCAAATTTTTTAAACCAAGCAATCATGTTTGAAAAATAAATTAATGATATATTCCAGATTGAAATCAATCATTAATTTTAGCACTTCATCATTATGTGCAGTGTGTGAGTTCATGACTACCAGGCAGCAATATTAAAAACGCTGGAGGAGAATTTATGTTAAAGGTAGAAAGTTGATGACTGACTTCATACAGTAACGAGAAGTGAACTGTCCTAGAGTACCTTTTCTTAATATTGCATAATAGTATATGTAAGCATTTATCACAGATACCTAATTGCTACTTCAAATCTCTCCGGGCAGATACTTGTCACACAGGTATGAAGGGGAAGGTAAGAGGAATGTGTTTTTCCCTTATTAAGATGTAAAAGTTAGGGGTTTTCCACTATCAAGAGTTAATTAAAAGGCAGAAGTTACCAGTTGACCCAGTCACAATTGTTTTTAGCTGCCTTGAACTGGTCTTGATGAAGAGAACTTTTTAGAGACCTTCAGTTTATTCTGGGGTAGAGGAGACAGTAAGAAAAAAAAAAAATTGACTTTGAAGATAATGTTGTCTGAAATGAAAGAGAAGTATCTATGGATAAAAGAAAATTATGCCTGCTTTTCTCAGCAGTATTTATACTTCTCAGCAGCCTTTGACATTAAGAACTGGATACAGGAATGCCAGCAATATATTCCAGTAGGTTAGTTAGTTCTATTGTCATTTCCCTTTTTCTTTCCCTTTTTTTTTTTTGCCGCAAGTAAAACTGGAGAACCTTGCAATATAAATTTGCAATTTAATTTTCCTGTGTTTGAATTGCAAAGATTAAAGCTGACGGAGGTTGCAATTTATGACAAATTGCCAGATACAACTTGCATTTCTTGAGGCGTAAATTGGCCCAGAGTGTACAAAATGTATATGGTTTATTTTTCCAGTGATGTATGACAATTTTAAAAATGTAACTACATAAGCGCTTATTAGTTCTTCACTCAAATCATCAGTGCATTAATGGGAGAATTATTCCTAAAAATATGGTAGCCAAGAGAAATAGAGAGAAGAGAACAGCTAGTGAATATTTAGGGCTGAGAACATACTGCAACACTAAGAAAACTCTATTAAAAAAAATAAGGAAGATGAGGAAGCTTTAATCCTTTCATGTTTGATTAAAGTTATGGATTGTATAGAAATGTTGTATTGGGTTGAACACACTAGTGCTATATGTTCAGGCTGTAAAATTTTCTGTTTGAAGTCATCTTGCTTGCTTGCTTGCTTTTAAAAGTTCCAGTACTTGTCACAGTTTCTGAATTTTAAGTAGAGTTCTGCTTGTGTATAGATTTTTTTTTTTATGTCCTGCACCTATTTTGTACCATCAAGTTATACTGTCCTTCAAGTAATGTGTGATGCTGAACAAAAATTATGCATACAGTAAAAAAAGCTCATGAGAAATATTCAAGAAATGTGTCATTTCTAAAATACAGAAAATGTATTTTAGTCATAAAGTTTTGAATACAGTTGATCAAAATTTCATGTATCCTCAAGCTTTTCTGTATCTGTTATTTTGTTGTTATTATACTCATTCATTTGAGTATATTCACATCTAACCATCCACTATTTTATACCAAATTCATAAGGGCTACTGATACACTGAAAGCCTTCCCCCAATGCCATTTTCATTAGGTAGCCTGTACTTGTAGGAAATGAAGAACAGGATTTCCCATGTGATAGTTGATTTTTGGTATTTACAGCCAATTTGAATGGTAACTGTGCAGAAAACTAAACCTAGTAAAGCATGCATTTCTATAATTTATTGTAGTAGAAAGAACTATGATAAAAATTACCACAATTAAATAAAAAAATAAAAAAAACCCACAACAAAACCAACAAAAAACAACAAGACCAAAATCAAACCTGAGCAAAAACAACAAATACCATAGTTTTTCCTAAATTAATCATCATGAAAATACTTAGTTACCAATAAGTGTTTATTTATTGCCTCCCGAGGTGTCAATAAGATATCTTCTATAGAATGGGAAGAGCATCATCATTTGTTAACACAGAATATAGCTGTTTGCTAGACTAGAGAAATCTGGATAATAATATGCAAAGGTGTGTCACGCAGAAAAAAAGATATGGACAAATAACAGGCAAAAGAGTTACATATGTGGAAGCATATTTTACATTCCCAAGGTACACATTGGCAATGAAGATCTCTCTCTTTTCCATTATATATGATTCCTAAATACATTCCATCACAAGCGCAAATGTCTCGGAAATGAGAGAAGTGAATCAAAAGGCTTTAGAGATTAAAAACAATTTGCACTGAAAAAACAGCAAAGAAGTAAATACAGCTGTAAAACCCTTAGGTTTTAAGAATTCAAAAATCCAGACCCGTGCCTAGAGTCCGCTGGTGATGCCTTCTCTGTAGAGGCCTAAGGGATTGCCTTTATGTCTGAATTCCTGCTGTTGCTGCTTCCTAATTTTCTTGGCTTCGTGGTGACTTCAGTAAATAAGTATTTGGTTTCTATAATAATTCAGTTCTGTTGGACACAGCATATTGAATTCTTTCCCTATTTACAGGCAAAATGCTGTTTCCTCATTTTAGTGTCTTTGGCCACTCCAGGTCAAAACTCGCTTCATGAGACTTCCATCATGTTATACAACCTGGTTCTTGAATCCCAACTCTGGGATTTAATGTACTTAGTACATTTCAACAGGCGTTTTCTTAGTTACTGCAATAGTATCTTGCTGTCTACAAACTGAACTTGCTGTTTTTACAAACTAAAGGAGGTGCTTTCCAAACAGCAATCAGTTTTTGAATATTTAGCATTCCAAACAAATACTATTGTCTTGTGACTTATTTTATTGCAGGTCTCATCTATGGTCAGTACTTGCAGGTTTTACTGCCTTGTGGGCTTTTTCTTCTGGTTTGCTTTGCTTGCTTGCTTGCTTGCTTCCAATTTGAAATCTGCCCTGTGGCAAAGAGTGAATTGCATTTTTTGGTATGATTTTCTGTTTTCCAGTCATTTTGACATTTTACTGTTAGATTTCCCTCTGTGTATTGAATAAAGAATTTGTATGCACCATAGGAGACAATAATCTAAAGAGAAGACTGTGAAATGCCTAAAGCACTGCCTACTGTAGTAGATACTCTTATTGTGAATAAGAATAATATTTTTAAATAATATGAAATGTTACTTGAAATAATACTCGTAAACGATTTGATAGAGACACATTTAAAGAACACAATCTCTCTAAGACAAAGGAGAGGATGGTGTTGCTATGAAAAAAAAAAGGGGTGTGGCTGTTTTGGGTCTTTTGACTGCATTAATAGGCAAAATATTTTACAGATGTCTTCATTGCTACGCTTCTGATTTCCTGTTTTTAAACTGTAAGGAACAAAATTTCTCGCTTACTTCTTTGGCTAGCAAGAGACATTCAGTTGTCCTCAGTTAAAGTTCTTCCCTAAAGACATCAGGAAAAACAGAATGAAATCCCAAAAGCACAAAGGGAACAGGGAAATTGAAGTAATGTTGTCTCAGCTGTTGATACTTGTCTGTTTTTATTTCTTATTAGAAGGCATAGGTCAGATGTGACATCTTCCAACAAACTGCTTCCTCTTTATAAACCATCATCTCAATCCAGTCCTAGCTGTTCCTGCTTCTTGGTGAAAATGTGGTGTTACTAGAAAGCGTCATCAAAACTATGGACTTTATTAGCTGTCAGAAATTAGGGCAGCAGTTAATACATTCTCCTGTGATTTAGACAGACGAATATGCAGCAGAAGCACCACAGGACAACCATCAAATTCAAGAACTTGTGGTAGCTTCTCACAAAAACCTTGATTTTCACACTCAAGTAGTTTGTCTGCCACAAGAGCATATACCATGACTTGTTTCTCATAGACCGGACAACTAATTCTTTGGTTCTGTTTAGTTAGGAAAGAGTGCAGTTCTTTCTAACTTTTACCATACTTTCTATGGTAATGAAATGGAGGTTTTATTTATTAACTTAGTCTCTTTTTGAACACTGACAAGATAGGAATGTTAAGTCCTTCCTGTGCATAAATGTGTGGAATACCACAATTAGAAGGCATATACATGGTGATATAATTTTGAATAATTAACCATTGATAGAGAATAAAGCTAATGAGGCAACATATAACTATAAACTAGACATTAAATTTCCTTTTAACATATTTTCAGGAGCAGATTTTTGTAAAAGAAGAGGAAACATAATCACCCTTTGCCAACTGAAGCAGCTTTGCAGTTCAGCAACAGATAAAGTACATACATTCTTCCAGTAAAAATAAACAAAACATCTAATTTCAAATATATTTTCAACTGGTAAAAAGTATTAATGTAATATGAGTGTAGTATTAATATCTATAATTAGTTTCACTTAGATAGTTTTCATTTTAGGAGTTTTGAAAAATTCTTGAAAAAATTGTTTAATTTTTTAATTTAATCTCTCAATATCACAGAGACTTGTATTAGGAGATTTTTCCCATCATAAACAGGCTGTACGCCAGCTCTTTCATTGCTGACAATTGGGCTCTTGCAAGGTCACTTACAAAATCTCATAAACTTAATTGACTTCTCCTTTGAGTTTTGACATCAAGAGTAAGTTGAAAAGTGTTGGATTGCCAGGAATTTCGAAGTGTTCTCAGTGCTACAGCCAACAAAGTGGCGGGAGAGGGGACAGGGCAGAACAAGGTTGTGCGCTTTAGTTCCTGGCAGAATGTTACAAAGATACAGCAAAATCTCTCAAGTGACTTTCCAACTTTCTTCTGAACGAACTGTACTCTCAAGTATAATTTCAAATGTTGTCAGCTCTGTCACGTGCTTAATATAAGAACTTATCTCTGAATGTTTGAAGTCAGAAAATCTCTGGGCTGCACTGCTATGCCTGCATTGTTGGGTCTGCTTTTCTCCACCAAATGATCTCATGTGATCAGTCAATCACATCTGCACACTGTTGGACATTTTAAATGAATAAAACTAATGTCCCACCTTTCCAAAAACAATACAAAGATTATTATATATCAGCAAACTCAGTGATCCAGTAGCAGCTCCTGAGACTGCAGTCCCTGTGCTGAGCAATGTGACAGGACAGAGCTGGGCTGCAGGGTTTGGAAGCAAACCCAAGTGGGATGTTAAACTGGTGTGTATGACTGGAGTGGGGTCACGGTGAGAAGAGGAGATACTGCCAGATCCTGTTGATAGCCTAACAGCATGGCTGTTTATTCCAGTGCCGTTATTTCTAAATTGCTGGTGCACCTGAGCTGCAGGGATCAGATCTGGGGCTGCTTGTTAAGCACCCTCAAACACCATCAATCACCACATCAATTTGCCAACCTTTATTTTCCCTTCCCTCCTTCCAAGTTCTTCCCTTTTCCCACTACTCATTCCCAGCCAAATAAAAGGTCTTCCTCTAATCACTTTTTTTCCCTAGTATGTCCCAAAATTGGTATATCTGATAGTGTTGCCCAGGTAACATGATCTTATACCACCTTATTGATAAGGTCACCTATGCCCTGTGTTACATGTGTGACCAATCTGGGGAGCACGGAGATAGGTTCATGTATTGATAGATAAATGAGGCACTGGTGTCTCTCTTAATCTGAACTGCTACTGGGAAAACAATGTGCTAAGTGATCAGATACAAGTAAGCATCAGGGTTTTAATTTCAACTATTTTTGTGGGTGATTCAAGCACTCATAAGATATGGTTTTTGAATCACATTCTTTCCTGTAAATTTCCCTTAACATCTTGGTAAATTTGAAAGAGGTTATTTTAAGAGACAGTTTGTACGTGACCTCCTCCAAGGGACAAAGTGTTTGTTTATTTTTTTTTTAAAGTACCTCCTTTGAAATTCTGGTTGTAACTAAGACAAATCTTAAAAATGTGCCCATTGCCTCCTTTAAAAAAACAGTAATAATTTAAAAATCACTGAAGTTGAAAACTAAAATCCCATTGGTCTCTACTGCTTGGAGTAGTTTCTGCATATTTACAAGTTGATCAGTGCTTGTCTAGCTCATGAGAGGGAATTAAGGACTTCTTTTCACTTACAGCTGATGCATTTAACTACTCCCTTGTATCTGTTTCCATAGTTTTATTGTTGCTAACGGAAATACTTTGAATCCTTAGAGAAATGCCGTATGTTCCCACACTAATGGAAACTACTGTATTCTTGTAGTATACGGTTTTCTAAGGAACTCCTCATGCTGCAAGTTACATCATGAGTAATGAATGCGTTGGCTCTGGGAACCGGTGTTCTCCTAGTGACGGTGTAAACTCTCTGTTGTAAATATTGCGTTTTTAAGGAAAAGGAAAGAAAAATCTCTTTAGTAATAAAGCATGAATTCCAGATAAGTTAATTATATTTTTTTATGGTAGTCTTTGAACTCAGGCTCTTCTTCAATTGCTATTAGTTGATTTATTCTTGATATACTGTATTGGGTGGATTTTAGCAGTGGGATTTTTATAGCTGAGTAGGTACTGGATAGTTATACTAACCATTGCGGGTTTTGCCACTTTGCATTGTTTTATGGTTCTAAAACTGCAAAGAAAACTTAATCAATATTCAAGGCCAAATCTCACTATGGTGTGAAAAAGAGGGAAGTTAACATTCCACAATTATTTCAGGTATGATACGCAAAGGAGAAGTTTATATTAACAATGATAACAATATTAAAGTATATTTGGAAAAAAGGAAAAATATCTATGAATGTTTTGGTGTTCATCCTTCATTAACAAGAGACTTGATGGCACTGTTAAAATTGTCACTTAGCTGAAAATTTTCAAGACTTGCCAAAATGTGTAATTCTTAAAAATCCATAGAGAATTCCTCATGTCCAGAAAGAAAAAAAATGCTTTAGCGTTTCTCCCTGCAATCAGAGTCTTTAAAAACCCAACTTGGCATTTACCCATCATTAACTACTTAAATCCCGCAAGAAAGCATGCATTTGCCTATAGGAGAGATGGGAGGGACTCTTTATGAGGTAATGTAGCAATAGGATGGGGAGTGACAGTTTTAAACTGAAAGAGGGCGGATTTAGATTAGATATTAGGATATCTAATTAGTTCTTTACTGTGAGGGTGGTGAGGCACTGGAACAGGTTGCCCAGGGGAGTTGTGGATGCCCCATCTCTTGAAAGTGTTCCAGGACAAGTTGGATGGGACTTTGAGCAATATGGTCTTGTAGGAGGTGTTCCTGCCCATGGCAGGGGGACTGGAACTCAATCTTTCAGGTCCCTTCCAACCCAAACCATTCTGTGATTGTTCCAGACTGAAAGGAGGAGGTTGAGGAAAAAGCCATTCAAAATGTGCTTAGAAAGCAGTTGATTCTTGTTACTTCTGATATCGACCATGCACTCATATCAAGCTACACAAAAATTAGCCTGGTTGGATGTTCATATCTTGTGTGGCTATGGTGTGCAAAGTGAAAAAGAATATAAAGTCTAAAGACAATAAATTCTTCCCTAAAGATACCAAGCAGTCATTGTAGACAAAAGGGAGAGTTTTATACCTCACAGATGCAAAGGGCTGTTTCCTAACTGATATGTGAATAACTCCAAATGTGATGTTTGTGAACATCATGCAGACACTTATCTGCATGTTGAATGGGGAGAAACTTGGTTCTAATTAAAGGGGCTGGCCAGGCTGTTCTCTACTTGAAATAGGAAAAAAGAATTTCACAAAAAAATAATAAACCTATTAAAAACCTGAAAAGGCAGACTAGCTGTTAAAATGAAGAAGGTTCATCCAGAGGGCAGAGGACATTCAGGACTGCTGAAATCTTTACATTTTTATCTTAAACTGGTTTGAGCTTATTGTGAACATCTGTAGTGGACCATGTCTCATGCAAGGATTTGCCCCATTTAGGAGCTGGGGCTTGGCAAAGCCATCAGAGGTGTTCCAGCTCTCCTCTGTGTCATTCAGCATAGTCAGTAAAGAAACCAAGGAGAATAGCAAATATTTAGAATTCAGGTTAACTTTTAAGACTCAGGAAAACAACAAGACCTTCATGGGATCCCTAACTCTTTTAGACAGTGACTGATTTCCATTATAAGTTAGTTAAAGGGGAAAAAAACAATGTATCTTCCTTTCCAGCAGAAAATCACCTAGAAAGAACTTTAGAGTGAAAACATAAAAATTAAAATTGAATTGCAAAACAGTTAAGCAATAACAGTAAGTATTAATAGGAAATGTATCTAGTAATTAAAAAGAATTATTATACCTTATTTACTGTCTCTCTTAAGGCCATTATAAATTTCTACTTGTACATTTCTCTTCAGGAATTCTATATAGCTACTAGAAACATAGGATTTGTGTCACCATTTACATAAAGAATGCATTCAGTAAAGATTCACTGTAGAATAGACAGGTGTAATATTTTGTGATGGAAGACTTCAAGTTGTTTACAGTAATTCAGGTTATATAGTGTGCTTTGGGTTATTTATTTTATTCTCCCCTTAATACATTGTTAGTCTTCTGAAATGTGACCAAGCAGATCTGTTGCACAAAGTGTAACAACTGTGACTTCATCCAGAGCCTGCTGCAAAGACTGGGTTCCCATATTTTAGGTATTCATGGCATTTTCATCGCTTGCAAGCCATGTTCTGGTGTGTTGTATTCCTTAATGGTACTGAACTTACTGGTCCAGTATTATTAGAGAAATAGTCAGTTCTCTAGCTGAATGGGTGCTTTCTCTGGGAAATTCTGCTTTGTGTTTCTGAGGATTTAATTTTTAATTTGCATGAATAACCATTGCCTCATCTATTTACAGCTGTAAATTAGGACAGTCAAATGCTTTCATTTTCACATAACAGGGCAAATGGGAATTTATCATCAATTTATCATAGCATATAGGACTTGGGACTGCTTACTGCATTCCTTGGTGACCCTCAGTGAATTTCCCAGGCAGTCAGACCCTCACGGTGGCCTGGTGGCTCTAGTGGCCAAAGTCTTCTTTCACAAGTGGCCAATCCATAGTCAAAATTGGGAATCAGAACCTTAAACCAAAAAAAAATTTTTGACAGTTTTTAGTTATTTCCATGGTTCCTCTGATGTGGGCACTCCTGGCAAGATCTTAGTAAAGATCATCCATCTTTTCAGCTTGCCTTATCCTGGTGAAACATAACCTCTAGGCTCAGGGGTACTTCAGCTTCATACATTTGGTTGGACTTGATGATCCCAAGGGTCTCTTCCAACCTATATGATTCTATGATTCTATGATTTGTGAATGTGAATTGGAGGCTCTATTGAAGAAGGGTGTGAGAAATCATAGAATCATTCAGGTTGGAAGAGACCCTTGGGATCATTGAGTCCAACCATCAGCCCTACTCTACAAAGTTCTCACCTACACCATATCCCTCAACACCACATCTAATCAACTCCGGAACACATTCAGGGGTGGCGACTCCACCACCTCCCTGGGCAGCCCATTCCAGTGCCTGACCACTCTTTCTGGGAAGAATTCTTTCCTAATGACTTGCCTGCAGCTTGCAGCCATTCTCTCTTGTTCTGTTGCTGATTGCCCTTGAGAAGAGACCAGCACCAACCTCTCTACAATGCCCTTTCAAGTAGTTGTGGCCTTTCAAGAGAGTGNCCATGCCATTAACATTGGCCCATCTATCCAATCTAAGTCCCTCTGTAGTGCTATTACCTTCAGTGAGATCTGATTCTGGCATTTTTTAGACATAAAGTCAGCATAATTATAAGAGCTGTATTTTTAGCCAGGATTGCTTCCTAGCAACAGACCATTTACTGTACTATGGGCTTAAAACGTATTAAATAATTTTAGCTTTCCTACTTTAACCTCAGTGGATTACACTAATGCCTCAAGGCTCTTTTCCTGTGCTATTGTATATGCCTTCCGGAACAAGACAGCAAACTACTGTCAAGGCCATACTGTGCTTAACCCCAAACACTGTTAAACTTTTTTTTTAGCATAAGGACTGTAACATAATTTTTACTACCTTCCTACTAAGCAACAAGCTAGGTAAATATTTAGAAACTCAAGAGGCTGCTACCAAAAGCAGCCTGATTTATACTTTCACAAATTTATACTTAAATGAAAAATAGCTGGGCCATCTTGTAAAAGCTGTAAATATAAATGAAGGAAAAAATCAGAATGGGAGTGATTAACCTTTACATCTGATAAATTTCTATATTTTTTAATTTATTTCTGTGTGGTAGGAGGGAATATATTTTGCTGGTTAGATTTCTGTTAAGATTATTATTCAATTTAAAAAAAAAAATCTTATTTCCTCCTAATTCTAAATATTTGACTTACTCTTGAATGATTTCCACTTTATGGTTCAATTTAACTTGATATTCAAGTTAAAACATTGTTTTGTAGAACTTACTCCAAAAGTAGCTTTGATTTTCAGTTATAACCAATGTGCATATCATGCTGAAGGCAAATAATAAACCTGTCTGGTTTGAGCAGCTTATGGTCTAAATAAAGCCTGTACTGTTATAAGAGGATACTTTGACTGAAGTGTTTAAATGGTCTAGATCTGATACTGCAAGAAAGCAAAGGTCATACAAGTCATTTTCTTCCATACCCTCCCACCTTCTAGAGGTTGGTTAAATCTAAAGTAAATCATTCCCTCAGTCAAAGAAACTGCTTTTCCATTAGCACAGCATGGACACCTAGACTCTAGCAAAGATTACTTTTACACACATTTTGAATAGCTAGAAATGGTTGAAAGAAGCAAATAATAAATCTTCAATAAATTCTGGCCAATGGCTACTCTTTATAGACTTCTAAAATATCTTAAAGTTTATTTGTGGGATAGATTAACTAAATTACTTCAAAATATTTCATTTACTGGAAAGTTCTAAAAGTTGGGTTTTTTTTTTACTTTGATTTTTTTTTGAAAAAATATTTGAATATTTCACATTTAGATATAGAAAATATTGAATATTTGAAATGTTAAGATCCCAAGGGCTTTAAAGTATTCTTTACCACTTACAAGAAATATCTATCTAAACTATATTTATGTACCATTTGGCACTGAGGTCAATAAGATAGAAATCTCCAGAGACTTAGGAATTTCATAGGGGTTTTTTTATTTATTATAAATTTTTGTCCTTTTTATTTTTCCTAATATTTCTTTGCAGGTCTGGGCTAAGTGTTTTTGCAGTATTTCTGGAAGTGATAACCTTTTTCTTTACCCTGTTAGGCTTCACATTTACCATGTGAAATAAAAGTCTTTGGGCCAATTTTCCTGTTATTTATGCATGGGTAAGGCAAATCACAGCTGTCAAGTTTTGTGCTCACCATGGAAGATATTTATGCAAATCACTAAATAAGTTATTTTGCATGCTTAATGCAATTTTGCATATGATAAAAAAATTCCATTTGAAAAACAAAACTGCTTATGAAAAACATATATTCACTCTGGTTGGTGAAGTCTTTTATTCTGTACGGGGTAAATATAAATGGTAAACATACTGTCCTACTTCCATGCTTCAATTCTTGCCTGGTGGAAATAAAAAGGTTATTTCTGTCTTGTTTCTTTGCTTCAGGTGCTTTTCTGTTTGAACACCAATTAATAATAACAGTGGTAATGCGTATGTAGTATGGAAGCTGAAACTGAGATCTCAGCAGTCTGGCAAATGGGAGATATGTGTAACTGTTACTGAGATGCAAAGGGAAATCATCGATGAATTCATGACACAGTTCATTACCCAGGCACAGATAAGTGTAAGTTTCCAATGATGGGTTGTACTTACAACATATAATCTTAATTCAGACATTTCCTATAACCAAGTCCTGAATTAGATGTTATTTTTAAAGATACTATGTTTTATTAACCCCAAATGGGTCATTTTGTATTTGCATTTCAGCAAAAATAAACTGAAAAAATAATTTTGTTGCATTCCTAGTATCGTAACGAGATTGCATGATATTACAAGATTTGGCCTCTGCCCACAAAAATGAATTCTTCAAGCAGCTCTAACTAGGTGAGATAGAACATGATCTTCAGCATTGCTTTCCTGCTTTTCAGTCTGGCAGACTGGGTGCTTGAAATCTGCTGATTTTCCCTACTTTTCATGCAGCTGTGTTCATTATTTTTATTCTGTTTAACTTCCTATGTTTTGGGTCTCGATCTTTCACGGGTTTAACAAGCTTGCTCCTGCTTGTGCATGCTCTGAAGCTGCCAGATGATGAAAAATGTTGAAGTACTGGCATTAAAATCCCAATCATGAAACATCATCCTGAGTTGGTCTGAAAAGTAGCCTTGCCTGCTCCACCAAATAACCTTCTCCAAGCCCTCTTCTCTCTCTGCTCTGAAGTTTTTTCTTTTTCTGTTGCACACAACCTACACTGCCCTGACCCCATTCTAATAGTTTTGGTGAGCTTCAGAGATATTTATAATTGAATAAAGTGTTTGATCATATACCATTGCTGGTTGCCAGTTGATGATATGAGAAGACCCAGCACCCAGGAAGTCTTTCAGTGTGGCTAGGTCAGTGTTATGCTTGAGACTTGGTGTTCTTCTGTGCATCTTGGCTTATAAAACTGTATCGGTGTTGTTAGAGCAGAACTTAAAGAAAATTTTGTTGCAATCAAATGCATGTTTCAATATGTTTCCTGAGACAACTTAAAAGAAATTGGCCTATGGTGAATATGAAATAACGAGGTACTCATAAGTATTTGTTGCACATATGCCTAAGTATTTGTTTCAATATCTGGCTGACTTGAAGAAAACCACATATATACTTAAATCTCTAGTTGACTTGATAGTCCTTCATTTTTCTCAATAAAATTTGTCTTCAGGGAAGTGCGAAGGTGTATAGAGTACTATGGACCAGACACAAATTTCCTTATGCTGCTATACTGCAGTTTTTTCAAGGTTTTTATAATACTGCTTAGCTATTAAAAAAAAAAAATAATCTAGTAGTCTCATATGTGGAAGAGTTAAAACGAGTTTTACTTAGGACACTAAATTTGAGTATTTTACAGAAGACAAGAAACAGCAGGTGAAAACTGGAAAACAAACAGTGACAAAAATAGTGGTTTTTAGATGGCACCCAGGTGGTCTGAGAAGAGGTATCAATGGAAATTAAGAGATATGTCTTGTCACTCATTTCCCTTATGTAACGGAGACAAGAATATCCTGATAAGTACCGGTGTATTTATCTGCATAATATGGCATTTCTGGGTTTGACATCAGGCAGAGCAGCCTCTCCTTTCAGCCCTGCTGGGAGCTGCCCATTTTGTAGAGCTGTGAAGAACTAGCATGCACAGCTGGGTGAGCTTTTCCTGTCCTGCGTAGGTTGCTGGACATGAGCATGGAACTGATAGAGCCAGGCTTTTAAAGAGCATGAAACTCTGGACCTGGTGCAGAAGCCAGCTCTGTATAATTCCTACCTGGCATAAATGGGAAATCAGAGATTTAATTTTGAGTACTTCTCTCCAAAGTCGACACCATTGTTGACTGCATTTGGAAATATTTATAACACTGGTCTCCATTTAGTAGAGAAGACCTTATTTGTTTGCAGGATCTGGTTTTATTTATATCATAAAGCTTAGTTTCCTGCTAAACCCTCAGCCTTATATCCAGGGTTACAGATAATGAGCCATAAGTGCAGCTCAGGCAAGGAGGTGCGAAATGGCCTTGAGCCATCAGCCTTGGGACAATGACGTGACCTAATCTAAATTTGCCTGGCTCTGCTTCAGCAGCCCTGGGATGCTCAGTCCATCGCTTCTCCCTGTGTTCCCCTGCCCTCACAGGGCCTTTATCTGGGAGCCAGGAGCTAAATATTGTAAAAACAACTGCTCTGCTCTTGCTGCTCCAGTGTCTCATTTTTAATGCAGTCCTAAGACGCTGAACAAATGTGTCTGTTATTTTTATCTTATGCATTAGATGGTACTCTGGCTCTCTGATATGTTCTTAGTCTCTCTCTAAATGTTCTTGCATTTTATAATTTGTGATGTACCTTGTAGATATGCAGTAAATGAAGGACGATGCTACCCTTGCAAAGGCTCGATTCTCTCCAAACAATTGTCCCAGTCTACAGGCGAAAATAGTCATCATCACTTTGATTTCTTTCTCAAAAATGTTATAATTTTCTAAACCATTTCTGTTTTCTAGTGCAAATATAGTCAAGTGGAAAAGGCTTAGAAATTAAATTGTAGCACTAGGCAAACTGATTCAATGGCATTGAAATGTCATTTCTAGAATTATCCGGCTTACTGGGAAGTGTTTCAAGGAATAACCTTCTGGTATGGCAGACTACAGTACAGGGATTAGATGGGGCTTGCACAGCAGGCCAAATTCTGCCTGGTGTTAATTAGGATTGTGTGAGTGTAAGTGAGGACAAGAACTGTCCCAGTGATGGCCATTTTATTTTTAAATTGCTGTGCTATGTTTGTGACATTATTTTTTCCAGGGTAGGATGGGGGTCATACCCCTTTTAACTCAAAAGGAAAAAAGAAAAGAAGGGGGGGGGGAGAAGGGGGGGCAGAGGGAGGGAAAAGGAGGAGTAACCAGACAGTGTGTTGATGAAATTGTTGTTCTACTAAGTCACATCATCTGTTTTGTTCCATAAATTTAGTATATGCTTTAAGACTTTGCTTTCAAGAGAAATATATCAGATTTATTTTTGTCTAAGAAACCTTGCAATATTACCCTGTGATGAGGTCTTAGAGTTTTGAAGGTTTATGAAAATTTCCTTAGACCATAATTCGATGCCTTTTACAGAAGTTTTCCAGAAAAGCAAGAAACCTTCTAAGGAAACCACTGAGTGAAGAATAAATGCTTAGCCTGATAGGTCCTACAACCCATCCCTGCCTGTTCAGGGGAATAGAAAGGAAGTAAAAATCTCCCAACAAAACATGGATTTGACTCCCAAAACCTGTCAGCAGAAGATCATGGGAAGTTAAGGTGGATGAGCTTTACCCCAAAATCTTAGCATAGGGCTTTGCATGCTTGCCAAATTGCTATTTCACAGTGTCAGAATTAAATATTCAAAGACACAGCTTTGAATTTTGAGTTGTTCCAAATGTAGACTAGAATATGGTGCCCATTTCCGGAGGCTAGAAGAAATTGAAGCTGATTAAGTGGCATTAATACTGTTACTTTCAATAGTGTTCTTTTGATCTGGGAGTCTTTGCTATTTTTAAGAAATCAGATCAAAAGTTCAATTCTAAGAGGTGCTATAATTGTAGTAAGCTTCTAACATTGTGAAGTGAACTTTGGGAACTGTCGCTGAAAGGGTGACAGTCACTAAAAGGCGACTGATTTAATGTTGTTTGGTGGGAGCTACCAAACAGCTTATTGAAAGGAGAGTCTAGGGCAAAGAAGAAGTACTTGGATTTAAATTATTTTCTGAGGAAATAAGGCAATATGTGATCTGTATTTTGACCACTTCATTTCTACATGAAAAAAATTGCACAGGTTTACTGGTAGTAAAGATTGTGGAATGGAGTGAGACGGAGAAACACTTCCAGCCAGGCCACTGAGCTGCTGAGTGGCAGATCATTTGTGAGGCAGTGGTTTTTCCTCGTTTCCCTTCTACTGGGCATCTGGCAAACTTTTAATTTCATGCTAATTTGCCAAAGTTTATTGTGGGAATGATTTGGCCAGTTTTTAAAGAATTCATAATTCCATTGTTTAATCGTCTGCTTTGTAAATATGTGTTGAACATAGCCAGGTTTAAAAAGCAGATGCTGTTGTTTGCAAAACCAAGCATGTTTGTGATGATATTGGAATTTGAAACAATTAATTTCAAGGTGTGGTTGGTTTTTTTTTAAATATTATCTTTTTACTACAAAAAGAAGATCTGATAAGGCTTCAAGCCTTGTGACTTGTGAATGCTGACTTTTGCTGTTGATACAATTCATGGACCAAGGAGCATGCCTTATACAATAATTCACTATTTGAGTTCTATCTCTTTTCTCATTTGGACAGTTGGAGTTAGATAAACATTTAATGATTGTATTTACTTTGTTAATGGTTTTTGTATTCTGTATGCAATTCTGGGCATGTAATATTATTATTCATAAGAACTCCCATTTTATTTACATCTGCTGGTAAAGTATTTTAAAGTATCTTTTTTGCGACCACAGGAAAGTGAGGACCTTAAGAATCAGTCCTATGACTGAATTGTAAGATTGGCTATTATGTTTAAAGGGGGAAAATCACTAGAAATGACTAACTTATAATTTCTGCCAATTGCCCATGCACCCTTAGCTCATCAAGGAAGGTGCTGGCAGCTGTTTGTTTGTGTTAAGAGGGGACAGCATTTATGTCTCCTGTTAAATCCTTGATTGACGCAAACTGCCTAAATCTCCTTAGGAAGAAACAATCACTGCAAGGCATGCTGGGGCGTGTGGGCAGGAGACTCCTCTCCTGCACTGAGCAGTGATAGGACAAACATGTGATTTGTGTCGCCTGGGCTTGTCCCCAGCGGCTTGCTGAAGGAGGAGAAGGCTGTGAAGCTGCAACCAAACCCTCCCGTTGTGCTCCCTGTGCGTGTCCGTTGTCGCGAGGTGGATGGGCTGGGCAAGGGAGTGCGTTCTGAGTTGGAACGGTTACCTAAAATGGGACTGTAAATTGAATGTGCTCTGAGAATAAGATATTGAGTCAGTTATAAAAATAACAAATGGAGAGTTAATTTTTCTGCTTTTTATGGGAATTTCCCTCAATGGATTAATTATCCCACTGGATGCATTGATTTCGTCTCATGCTTCCTTTAAGTAAGCTGACCATGTAAAGAAAGGGAAAAAATGGAATCACATTGCTTGCCAGCATGGGTATCTTTCTGTCCTAGTTTAAAGAAATAATTAAACCTGATAGTGTTGCAGCCATGATATAACCTGTTTCATTACTATATTTGGCTTAGCAGTGGCAAAATGATACCTGGTCTTCCTGTTCACTCGTGCATTCTTTCTTGTACAAACTCATGTACTACTGTGTCAGGAGATCAGAAAAATGTGAGTAAGGAGAGAGGGGGCACTGAACCCTCCATCAAAAGGGATCTGTCACAAAATGTCCTGTAAAGCAGCTCTAAAGCAAAAGTACTGGAGGTGTAGCAGCTTCCAAATGACCTGACTTTTCCAAGTACCTGAATGATTTATGTTCTCCATCACAAATTAATTCATTTTTGTCAAGGCTGATCTAATATCTTTACTACAGAAATAATATTGCAAGTAACTGATCTTTCTTTAGCTCTACTGGATTTAATAGAGGAAAAAGGATTAAGATAACTTTTTTTTTAAATTTATTTTTTGAAGGAACCTGTATTTCCTGACAGATCTCAGGTGAGGTTTCAGGTATTTAAAACAGAAGTCTGCAGTTTGATAGAATTCTGATTTCCTGGGTGTTTTAAGAAAGTAGGGTTTGAAGTAGAGGGTTCCTTGCAGTGTTTTGTTTGTTTGCTTTTTGAGGAGTGCCAATATAGGAGAAGATCACAGTAAGTTGAAGCAAAATGGATTAAAACACTATTGGAAGGGAAATCATATTAATTAGAGGGGGGGAGAGAGAGGAAGTGAAAATATGGTGAAAGCAGGGAGTTCTACAGAGGGAGAAAAGAATAATGATGTATTTAACTGAGTGAAAGAAAATGGAAGCAAAGAGAAGACAGATAAAATAATTCATCCAGTGTTAAAGGTAAGCTTTTAAGGCAGCTTGAATAATAGCCACAGTTGAAAGAAGGTGAATTCTTAAAAGTTGAGCTGATTTGCAGATATTCCTTTAAGGTGATTTTGTTGAGACTTTAACATTTTGCTAAGAACCAAACTAAAATTTGGGATTTGAATAGTCAGGCACAACTGAATATTGGCTTGGTATCTGTAGCTCAGAGCTCACTGTTGTCAGACAGCATAAACATGTGTAAAATGTTCTTTTCCTGTGTTACCAGTAACATTTCCATGGTATGTGGAAAACCACACAGCCTGATGAAGCATGCTTTGTCTCTGAATTCTGTGTGCTATTGCTATCAAAGAAACAAATATGTAATAATTCAAAATTCAGTTTACAAGATATTTTTCAGTTTCTAATACTTCAAGGAAGAGGTGTATATGATGAGTTCCCAGGGTTTTTTACCATCCAGGATCTGGAAAAAGGATGTCCCTCCTGCTCTCAGCCTCAGCTGTAAGGCAGGCAGAGGGGTTTGGATAGGCAGGGCAGCACTGAACACACCGCAGCCATCCATCAGATTCAAAACTGTTTTTGTAGTAAAGTATGCTCTTTTAGGAAATCCTTGTGTCTTGCTCCATTCTCTTTTCTGTCTTAATCTCTTTCCCTTCTTTTATTTCAGTTACACAGGCAGCCTAATTTCTTTTATAATTGACATTCTTTCTGTTCTACTATGTATTCACCTCTACGTGATGAGCTAATCGCAAAATATCCGTTATGTACCAGAAATAGGAAATGGGGGCTTTGTGTTCTGTTTTGTTTTGGTTTTCTGTTGTGGGTGGGTTGTTTGTTGTTTGTTCGCTATTTTGTTTTTTGGGTTTTTTTGAACCTTCTTTCCAGCAACCTCTTGTCTAAATATTGCCAAACAATCTTGTGGCATTCCCCAGATCTGGGACACAAAATCATTCTCCTAATTCCTGTGTCTGATTGCTTTCTGCTTCTGACCAGTCTCTGGCGCTGAAGCATGCAAATTTAGTATGTTTGATTTGCTGTGCCACTGAAATCTTTTATCGGCCAAGAATAAAAACCAAACCAAATCAAAATCCCCACCTAAACCTGTTGCCTCTGCAGCTGTATGGGAGGAAGCATAGCCTTGGGTAAGCCATGAACTTGGAGACAGGGGACCCAAAGTAAACTTATACTTTAATTTATATTATTTTTTATATAAATAATATTTAAATTATGTTACTGATCTGAGTATTTATTCTTAAAAAGTAATTTGGTGTGGAAAAGTGAAGGGAAAAAGTGGTTGGCCTGGGTCACTATGAGAGGAAATTTGTCTTAAAAGAGGTTAATAGAAATAACTCCACTGTAGGGAGATAAATATGTATTTTTCTTAATGGATGCTGTCACCAATCCTAAATCCATGTGCAAAATTCCTGGAAGTATAATGGAAGCATATGTAACCCAGACCTTAAAGAAACATCAACTGCATTGAACTAACCAGACATTAAAATAACAGCTCTGTACCCAACACAGTTCTGTTTTCTAAATCTCCTTTTACATGCTTTACCAAAGCTTTATGGAAATAATTAACCGAGTTAAAGTGAAAAAGTAAGAAGATTGAGTACAGAAATAAGCTGATATTAGTGGTTCTCAAATTTGATGGAAACTCTCAACACCTATAAAACCTATGTGAGACGCTCTGTGCTATGTGGGCACCAGGTGGCCCAGCCCTTCCTGCCAGGGGGATGGATGGCTGTCCTGCCAGGCCAGGACTTACAGAAGTCTCTGGAAAGACACCGGAGAGGTTTTGCAGCACTGTAGAACTGTGTCTGTCTGGGTTGATGCTGTCTGGTGACAGGTTGAAAGAAAAACTTCAGATGAGCAGGTGAGGATATAAAATGGAAATATTTGAGTTGGCTCCAAGACGATGGTGAAACGATCACCATCCCCTGAGTGCAGTTTAAAGTACATTTGTGGCCATAAATGGGGCCTGGGTTTTCCTATAGGGGTTGTTGACACTGACCTAAGGCTCTTTCTGTAGACGGGTGCTGAAGGGCGTCAGAGGTTTCCTGGCGTAGGAGAACAGCTCTGCAGAGTTGTGAGAGTGATCCCTGGTGTGCACTTGGCCAGGACTAAGTCACAGTCTTCTAGGCAGCTCTTTGGCATTGCTTGTGAGACAGCACAGGCCAGGTAGTAATGTATTGCTGCAGGGCGGTTTGGATTGAACTATCCTCTTTTGAAGGGGAAAAGGGTTATTTTAATACTATGGACTTGGGTGACTCCAAGCCAGTTGGCTTTGGTTCAGGAGAAAGGTCCAGGCAGGTTTGTTGCATTAGACCCCAGTAAGAGAATCCAGGAGTACTGTCCTGTGATAGTAGTCACTGATTTGTCTTCTGGGGCCCTGCTGTGATTGCTCTGCTAACTGCTAGGAGCAGAACAGGAGCCAAAGGAGCCAGGAGGAAAAGTCCTGATCTTCTTTCAACCCTTGGAGGTACCTCCATGTTCTTTAAGAATTGTTTCTGTTTCTGCCATGGGCATTTGTATGGTCAAGATTACATTTTAGCAAGCCTTTGTAAGTCGTGTTGTGCTTGATAATTCACAGAGGAGTAGCTGTTCTGCAGAGTAATTTTCTTGTTTTACTGTACAGTTGTATTGCACTGTCTGTTAAAAAAAATAATTAAGACTCTGCGTTAAATTGTTCCCCATGTTCTGCTTTTGAAAAATACTACTTTCACAAATATTGTTCTATGTTGAAAATGAAACTTTTCAAACCAAATACTGATATTTGCTATACCTCAAAGTTACATCGGAAGTGCATTGTCTACTGTAACTTCTGGTTAAGGGCAAAATCAGGTTTAAAAGCAGAGTATGTGATGTCCTTGGCTCTTGGACGAGAATATTAAGGAACTAATCACGGAAAAGAAATGGACTGAATTATATTAGGGAGGAAAATAAAATAACACTATCAGCTGAAGTATAAAATAACACTATTTATTTGCAGAGATAATGTAAACTTCTGGGCAATTCCTGCTGTTATGGGCTGTCCCTCTGCTGCATAGTTCATAGTCGAAAGCACTGTGTAGTGCCCTAGGGAAAACTCTTTCCTGTTACCTGGTACTTGACTGTACTAACGTCTGTACTGACCTACGTAGTTCTATGGAAATGCACAACAGTTCTTTCAATGTGCATATTTTGTCATGTGTACAGTCATCTAAAAGGACTACTTGCACTTAGTATCACAATTTTGGGCGTGATGTTTCTAGAGAATTTGTGCTTTAACACAACAAGAGGTTGCTTTTTATTTTACCAGGGGGAAGGGTAAGTCCTTGATCACAAAAACAGAACCAGAGTGAAAAAAGAAAAAACATAAATGAAAATGAAAATTTTCAATGAAAATGAAGCTTTACGTATTATTAACAGCAACCTCCTTCCCTGGAAGATTTTGCAGAAGCATCTCTCAGTTATGAAGCCTTAGGGGCAGCTTAGCACCATGACTCTTCCTGGGAGTTATGTTTCATATCAGCCTTTAAGCTAACTTTGAAATTTGAAGAACTCAGTGTGCATCTCCTTTTCTTCTCTCTTTGTTCCCCTTCTCTGTTAATTTAGCACTTGATGTAAAACATGCTGTGCCCAGTTAAACCAAAGATTTATCTAGCTTTTTCCAATAGTAGCTAGTAGCAGAAATAAGGAGAAATATAAGCGCAGACCAAGTGTGTAGACATATGCTTCCATGAGTCAATTTATTCTCCACAAATATGGCACAAGAACTGTGACCGTGGTATTATTTAATATGTGTTCACTGGCTCTCAAGAGATTTGTATTCCAAAACCACATTGTGTCCAGTCACTTTTTGGGTCCAGTTCTGTTATTTGCTGTGTATGTTATTTACTCAACAGAAACACGGTTTCTGAACTTATACTGGGATGGCTGAGGTGGCTCAAGCTCTTTCTTGAGGACTGATCTTTGAGATCAAAATGCAACAATCTTGAGGGGTTTGTCTGTATTTGAATTCTGTTCTACCCATTAATTAGCACCTTCCTTCTACTTTAAAAAAGCTTTTTTTTCGGTCATCTGTAATATTTGTTCATTTGTGTGTGCATGACAAATATTCTGCATGTCTTCCAAAGACGTGTGGCCTTGCACAAGGATTTCTTGCTGTTGTCAACTACTTGGAGTGGAGGTACTGCTCCTTGGAGCAGGAGGCTTTTGCTTAAACACCAAATTTTGGTGCCACAGGCAAAGAAAAGAAGGATTGCACGTCCCCATTTCAAACACTGAGGAGATACCACAGCCTTCAGAACAAGCAGCTTCTTCTGACCTACCATTCTGCCTACCTTAGCTGTCATCTGTAAGGTGGTCAAAAAGCTCCCCTTGCTGTGCTTCTTTTCATGAAGATTAAATTCTTTATGAAGCTCTAGAAAATGCTAGTGGTGAGCTGCTCAGAAAATTCCAGGAACAAGTTAGTACAACAGGCTTGGGGACCAAACACTCAGGAGAACAAAGAGGAGAAAAAAAATATATAAGGTAGCAGCTCAGTAAACATTAATCTGCCCACGTGCTGAAAAATGTACAAGCTGTCTGGAAATCAGAATATGATTATGTAGGTGAGCACAAGGAAATTCAGTTAAAGCTGACCAAATGCTTAATTGCTTTATTCTGTACTCTTGTTAATCTTCTTTCAAAGTAGGCTTTGTGTGTGATATATCACAGTTTAACCTTGTTATGACTGTGGTTTTTGTCATTCTTTCCATGCTATAAAAAAAATAAAATAAATCACAGCGCTTTTTATTATTAAAAAGACTAAATTAGTATTTTTTTGCTGTGCTACATTGTCTTCTTGAGCCTATTTACATATCCTAATTGGCATGCAATTTCTTTCCAAATGCAGATAAATAGTGTTGAACTGTGAATTGCAAAGTCCAGTGCCTTTTAGATTGATGGGTGGAGAGTGCTGTTGTACACAAAGGACCACTGAAAACTCTACGTTGCGGGCCTAAAAACCTGTAACTTCTTTCAGTATAGAAAGGTAATCTCAGGTACTTTAGGCTGTAGTACTCTGTGATAAATGGTGAAAATACGTGAAATACAGTAGATCAGAGTGTGAATAGTCCACTCTTATTGCATTGGTAAAAGTTGGGATTATTTTTTTTTAATACCTTTTTCTTAGTTTTTTTAATTATTGTTGTACTGACCTATTTTTTATGTAATCTTAGAGGCTGTAATCTGAAGACCATTGTCTGATTCCCTATAAACCAGTGCACATTACTGGGTAGTAATTCGGGCTCATCTATTTATTTCAGCAAGGCTTTTNTAATCCTGTTATTATTTTATTGTTTGTGCATTACAAGGTTGAATATAGATATCCATGTGGGATGTTTATCTTGTTGGTAGAGAAAAAAAAAACAACAAAACTTTAGAAGGAATTCTAATTGGTCTTCACTCGAGGAAAATTATCCTTAAGAAGAAAGTACATTATAACAATTCACATTTCTTCATTACGTATAGACGAACAAGCTACTGCATGGAGAGCTTTCAGTAATTGATAGCAATCCCTTCCGAACTTCACTCTGGAGTTGCACGTAAACAAATTGTTTTATGTGGGCAATGCACTTTTCTACTTTAGGACTAGATTGCTTCTATGTCTCCTGAAGAACATTGCAGTTTTATCTAGAATTTAGAAAGTGGTTGGATACTTTGTGTAAAAGTAATGTGGGAGAATGGTACTGATCCTGAACCTTCTCCCTTCCAGTACTTCCAGCTATGGCAGTAATGGTCTTCCATAGTTTTTATCCTCTGTGCAGAGATGGATATGAATTTGCAAAGCACAGAAGTTAAAATAACACACTGGAATACATTTAGGGTGTATATCGTAGAAAATAGCCTTATTTATTTCATTCCTTTTTGGGAGAATATGTATAAACTTGGATGTTCAATTGAACAGAATTGCATATCAGCTCAGCTTTTCCAAAATACAGGTGCTTGTTAAATATAAATGGATTTATACACACAAAAATTGTGTCTGTTGGAACTTGTATAGTAGAAATAGGCCCCAGATGTTACAGTTATGTAAGGGCCTAATCTAAAGCCAACTGAAGAGAGCCTTGTGGGTTTCAGATCACGCCAATAAGAACATTTTCAGGAGAATTAACATCAAAGGAGATTGCGGTAAGCTAACATTGTCTGAAGCTATTGTAAGTATAAAATAAAAATCTATGGATAGAGAGGAGTGCCTTATTCACTGCGGCTGGAGCTAAATTTGTACTTTTAAGAGGAGAAATACAGTGTGAATTACCTTTAACAAAAAAAGAAAAAAAAAAAAAAGACAACTTCATTTAAATGTTAAGCACAACTATATG
>VZTM01042757.1:50075-72184 GCA_013400555.1 Jacana jacana | reverse complement strand
GGGTTTTTTTTTGTTTTGTTTTTTTTTATATGTACCACATAATCCTATTTGCTGATACCAGCTAATAACTTAAACTGGTTTGCCTTCTGAATAAGGGTTTTTCCAGGCATGTGTGAATATCCCCGTCAGTGACGTAGATTTGTAGGGAAAAAATTTTAATTCTGTTTAGCCATATCTTATTAGTACAAAACAATGATCAATTTGGATCCAGGGGTTTGATGGAATTTGCAGGCAAAAACGTCTGGGAAATGGTCTAGATGGGATTGTCCTTAGTGTGTTGAGGGAAAAATTAAAATCCAACTGATGCCATTTCCTCTAACTGGTGTTGCCTTGTCAGCACAGGAATAAAATTTGAGATCTTTCTCTAATCAAGTGCCTCCCAGTAGAAAGCATACATTAAAAATACCCCTAAACACTGCAGGTTGTGCTGTTTTGCTTAGGGCTATNTCTTTGTAAACTCAAGAACTTTGAACAGGAAGGGAGATGCTGTCTTAATTACTGCTGATGATAGGTGGTTTCCTTCCATCTGTGCAAATCCAGAGTGAAATTCTGGTTTCCTTAAATAAAAGCTTACAATATTTTTGTAATAAGTGTTTCAATCTAAATAAAATCAGTTCAGGATAAATGTAGAATAATAATAAAGAAAAATAATCAAGAGAGTAAATTCCTTGTTTTATTCTAAACCAGAAATGAACTAGAATACTACTGAAAGCCAGTAGGAGTCAGATTTCTTAAAGCACGAAAAGCTTGTCTTGCATTTAGTGTTGACTTCTGACTTTAACCTGGCCAGAGAAGCCAGCATTCTGTGTCTGGAGAATCTTTGAGAGGGTTCGGGTACAAATGTATTTGAATTGTAGTATAGCAGCACGTATACTATCTACATGAATAATAGGTGTGATCTGGGCAATAGATGTGACCTGGAAAAGATGATCCATCTTAGGTTTCTCTATAATTTTATAGTTCTTATCTGTCCATGAATACTTTGGGGACTGACTTGATGTAGAGCAAGGCAAACACAAAGAGATTGTTGACTGTTTGTAAGCAGAAATATTAGCTGTGGAATTAGCATTCTCCATATATTTTTCAATTTGAAAGCCTAAAACCACTGTATATTTGTTGTCTGTAATTGAAAACTGCAAACAGGACAAAGATGGAAGTGGTTAGATGTTATAAAAATGCACTTTGTGTAAAAAAAGGACAGATACTACCTTACTAACTCTCCTTGTAGTGCCAGGCACATAAGCACAAATAACAGTGAAGTATTTTTTGTTTGACAGTACTTTTATACAATAATTTTCATCCTAGAAAAGATCTCTTTTGGCCTTTGTAATGATTCAGTTTTTGTGATCTTCTCTGCTGCTAAACTAAAGAGTGGTAAGAACAGATTAAAGTTCAGAAGTGCTCTCTGGCCTGCTGTCAATCTCTTAAAATATTGAAATCTTTGCCTCGTGTTTCTCCTCTGGAAGCCTTTCTTTGCTGCTCTGTCACAGGTACTCCTCTTCTGTGTGATGTGGATGATGACCATCATCCACCTATCTTCTGCTGTCTCCTTGTTCACTCTCTCCCTCTTTATCTTTAGGAGTATCACCTAAAAAATAATTACGTTACTAATTAGCACAGCAGAGCAGCAACGTCAGTGACATCTTTGTAATACTCCTGTCCCTTCAGCAGGAGTCCAGTGGCAATAGGAGGTACAGCTGATAAATCTGGGTGGTAATTCCTTAAGCAGAAGTTGATTCCATCATAAACTGGAGGAAATACGACTTTTAGTTGACCACAACCGGATGAGTTTGAGAATTAATTCCATTTCCAAACAATGAAGCAGAGAGGAAAAAGCAGGCTTTAGCCAGTGCAGTTCCTAAAGAAAAGAAATTTTCATGGATGACATGGGTTTGTTTTTATTTCTTTGGTGAGTGTTAGCACAACATGTTTTGAGAGCTTAAGACTTGCAGAACTGGACTTTCCATTCACATGTCTTTCATCACTGCAGGTGATGGAGACTGTCTTGTGACCAGAAACTTGCTAGGGATCTGCTGGAAGGAATCTCTTTATCTGAGGGACTTTACAAAATTGATTGATCCTAGTAGTTTATTAATAATGTTGCTTTACAGTAATGTGAGGCTTTGCTTCTCTTAAAATTTTTGAATGAGTTGACTATTATATAGCACATCTATAAATTCATGTTTGTCTAAGGTGTATGTTGGCTCATTTTTGATGAGAATTCCATTATATTTCTAAAGCTGCAGATTCTTTGAAATTCTGAACTCCTGAGTCCTCTATAGCACAGGCACTGTATTCAGAGAGGTGATCACCTCCCTCTGCACAGCACCTGTTAGAACATACCTACTTCACTGTGACCAGTCTTGGTTCCCCAACAGAAGAAAGACATAGATAAATCAGAGGAGGTTCAGTGAAGAGCCTCCAAGTGATCGTTGAGGCTGGCCTGCAGGGACAGGCTGGGGAACAGGGGCTTATTCATCCTGGAGGTAGGATGGCTTTGAGGGCAATCAAGAGTCCCCAGTATCTACAAGGAGGTTATAAGAAGCGTGGAGCGAGACTCTCCAGGGTGAGAGGTCAAGAGATAAACACTAGAAGGAGGTGGCAGGTCAAGAGAAAAACACTAGAAATGGAGAGAGAGGTTCAGACTGGTTATAAGAAAAAATGTCTTTCTTGGGAAGATAGTCTATCAATGGGATGGGTTTTCCTAGAGAAGTTGTGCAGTCTCTGTCCTTGCAGGTTTTCAAGGCCCAACTGGATGAAGTCCTGAACAAGTTGGTCTTGTCTCACAGGTTGAGCAGGAGGATGGACTAGAGACCTGAGCCCCCTTTCTGCATTGTGGTCTTGAGAACAAGATGTAGTACATCATCATAGCTCTGATGCAGGAGAGGCTTTCATTTTTAAGATTGTGGATCTATCACCAAATCAAACATGTATTTTTTGTTGACATTCAGTATTGCAACATTAAATAAAAGAACAACCAGTGGTCCAAAATTTGGTGCTTCCACTAGAGGAGGAAAGGGCTCAGCATGGGATGTAATGTGCTCTCCTGACCCAGACAAAGTCTATTTTGAATCAGAAAAAAGTCTGTTCCTGATGTTTCTTTTATATCTGAAAGCCACAAAATGTTTGGTCTTCTAAGTCGCAATAATTTTAAAAACCTGAGTTCACTTATTATCCTTGAAGGTGGCTGTTGTATCCTAATAAGCTTTGAGTGTTCCAGAACACACAAAAAATTTTCCCACATTGAGTTAGGAAAGATCGCAGGACCACATACTACTTGTATGATTTCCTTTAATGTTTTTTTTATTACAATTAATTTATATTTTATTTTCCTTCAGGTTAGCACCTAATCATTGTCACCATCTTCAGTAGCAGCAATGTTTCTGTTTCCAGGTTGCCTGAAACATATACTTTTATGTCCCTCACCTTTATTTAAGCAATCATATCTCAGCAGTGCTAATATAAATCCATAGTACAAGATCTGGTTTGGCTGTAAGAAAATACACTTAGATTTATTCATTACTAGAGATTATATATTATTAGATGATTTCCTACAACCTTTTACTCTTTTATTTTTGTTTGTAAGCGAGTGTTGTGTATACTCTTTACATTCTTTTGTTCACTTGTAGTTGGAAAACAGATGCAGAAACATACAGAAATTTTGGTCTTGCTTCTTAGTAATGAGGTGGGGATATTGCTCTGAAAGTGCGGTTGGAAGCACTTCTGAGTCAGAATCACAAATCCCGTCTTGCTCTCTCTTGCAAAAGGCAGCTGATGGAGCCATACAAGCAGTGACAGCCATGCAGATTGGGCATGCAGTGCTGCCTTTAGCTTCTCACCCTTGGATGATTATCACACATGGCACACTTGATACCCTCACCCACTCTGTATGGGTTCACGAGTTTAGATATCTTTTAGAGTCAAGTCTAAAAGAGCCAATGGATGTAAACAGTTGACAACATGCAATCTCTATGTTAATTGGTGTATTTTGGTTTTAGAATAGAAACTGTGAAGACATATGCTAAGAAGAGAGAATTTTCCAAGGTTGTTTTTTTGTTATGGGATGGGCAAGAGGGACAAAAGGCCTTTCCAGAGACTTTTCCATCAATAAGAAAGTAATAGGCACTGTTGCATTCTTAAAATCAGAGGAGAATAACTGTAATATCTAAATGGTGTAAGAAGCGTTACCCTCGAGGTGGGGTAACTTGCTTCAGTTTATGCTAGACCTGGAGAATCAGTAATAGATATAAAGAAACAGACCTGATACTTTTCAAACAGCATACATTGGGTTGAAGGCTGGTACAAAGGACTATCGCCTGAAAGCAAAAGGACTCATATGGCTTCTGACACATTCAGGAACTGATCTTATATTTAGCCTGCTGATGAAGATATGTCTATTTTATGGAGTGTTTTTATCCTTAAGTAAATAGTGCCATGCTGTGTGAAAACTGCTCTCTTGTTGTTTCTGGCACTATCAGAAAGAGCAAGTCTGCAGATGCATAAAGGATAATGATGGCTGCCAGGGATACCTGAGTTGAGTCACAAACAGACGAATTATAAGCTCAAGCTTTCAGTGAGCATGGGTTAGGGAAAATTAATTAATTAATTCTTTAGTCTTTACTGTGCGTAATTTAATAAAGGTGTTAAAAAAACCCCACCTCCCCTAATATAATCAGTGAGCAAATTGCAGTCTTTTATGTCATGACAGTCATTGATTGCTGTTAACAAAAAAGATCAAGACTAGAAAAATCAAGATTTTAGATGATGGACTGGAAAATAAACTTATCAGAGGTTGGAAAATCTTGAAGACAGCTAGTCTATGACAGCGCTTTCTTCAGAGTGCAGGCTTGCCAAACTAACTCATGAAGATAAATAGCAAAAAGATAAATATTTAACCAGATGAATACTATATTTACAGTATAGAAATGAAGGGTAGCAAGCAAAAATATGTATTTAAAGCAGTTGTTACATTTGAAATCACAAACTACCGCAGACTTCACTCTCTCTCTCTCTATATATATACAAGCTGAAAAACAAACAAACAAACTCCCAAAGGTTCCATTTGTTATCTGGAGTAGAATAAAAATGGTGCATTTGAAAATCAAGTAGTGATGGTACATATAGAGATAATTTGATAAATTGCAAAGAAAATATTTTTTTTCCCTTCAAAATTCTCCATTGCTAACAGAATTTCATGCTAAATTTCAAGGAAGTTATTTTTATGTATGCAGAAAATCTTAATGACTTGAACCAAAATCCCAGACAAAAATATACTGAAGATCTGGAACAGGGAATCTAAATCGACACTTTTAACTGAGCTGAGACAAATTGAGATGATGGTTGCCATGCTTTCTTTTAATTTCTTTCCTTTTCTTGTTGCTTTTCTTTCCTGGTCATCCCCAATGTGTTTTCCATTTTTCCCTTTTTCAATTAAGCCTTCGTAATGTTGTGGCTGACCCAATCTTTGTCTTTCTCTGTGTGCTCTTGTATCAACATACAGCATTTTATTTTTAAATCATTTTCCTGAGTTGTCTTTCTGCTGTCTGTCTTAAAAATCCTGCCATTGTTATAGCTGCTGTTGATTAATTAATTCAGTCAAAGAAGATACTTTCATTTTTCCTGAAAATCTTCCATTTTTACACTCTTCTGTCACAGTAAGCAGCACCACATTGCCACTTGTTTTTGCGAATAGTCCTGGTTTACCATTGCTTAAGGGCTTAGGCACAAAATCAAGTTACCAGAGCTTAAAAAAGTTATTGTGAGTCAACCAATTTGTGTTAATATCCGTGTGTGTGCTGACAGTCTGAGGCAAAAGTGAGATGATTCAAGTTCATGCAGCTTGCAACCATTTCCTTGGTGTATTCTTCTTCCTTTGATACCTGTCTCTGACATCTTGCTCTATTTTTTCCTTACAGCTCAAAGTCATCAATCCTTTAATTCCATCCTCTAGATCCAATTAATTATCTTGAAAAAATCAAATCCCATTTTTCTTTAGTTTTGAATGGGGATTTTTGTTTTTCAAGTTCTCAATTATGTTATTATATTGTTGATAAAGCATACTTTGAAAAACTAGGAGACCTCCTTATATTCCTACCTCTGCCCTTTTCCTCAAAAGCACTTTCTCTAGTTTCATAAGTGGGAGAATCTCTCTGTCAGAATATAGAGCTACCAGATTATCCTCCTTCAGAGGCTTTCACAGAACTAATCTCTGCCATAATACATATAGAAAACTTACTTAAACAACAGCCCACCATGGTTATGCAAGGGATGAGTCATAATGCTGGGATTGAATATTTAAAAATGCTTTATTTTCTATTGCGTTGCTACCTTGATCCCTTCCTTACTCCTTCTATTTTTTTTTTTCTTCCCCTGCTCATATTCTCTCATCCTTTAGTTTCCAAGTTCTTTTAAGCAGGGTTTTTCATTCACTTTCAGCCTGTACAGTTCTTAGTACAATAGGGTCTCAAGTAGTTTTCCCTGTTAGGTATTTTTTGAAAAAAAATGGTAAACCATAACACATCAGAGAATCCCACAAATTTGGGCAAAGTTTAGCTCTTCCACTGAGGGGTCTGTTTGTTTGGTTACTAAATAGGCCAAGTTCTGTGGCAGCCCTTTAGGAAACAATTTGCAGATTGCCAAAGTTTTTCTGAAAAGTCACCATGAAAAGGCTATAATTCCTCAAAAATTACCTACTTATGTTACGTTTTCTTAGCAAAACAACAACAAGAAAAGGAAAATGTGAGTGGAAATGGGGGGGTGGGGTGGTGATGAGGCTTGGTGTGGGGGATTTTCTTTTGCTTTTCATTTATTTTGTTTTTCCCTGATAAAGTACCGGGTACAACTGTTTACCTGGTTGACGAATGCCAAAATCCAGGCTCCTGCAAACCTAAAGGCTATTTTAAAAATCTCTGCTTTCATCCAGCTGTTGACTGGATTAGTATCTTGGAAACCTGTTAATGTTGAGCTGGGTGCTGCAATCAAGCTTGCCAAAGTCATTTTAAGGGTAGAGAGAAGACTGGTTTCCTACATAATCTCCTTTTTAATCACATTGCCACCCTAAAGCTCCTGAGCTGTTCTAAAATTTCACTCCTGTTATTTGAACGTCCCCCACAGCTGTAGATGCCCTAGCAATGCCCAATTAGCTCTAAATGACAGCAGCAACAACAATCTCATCAACATTGTTTTTGTCTATTAAATGCAAGCGATGACAAACATGTCAGTGACTACTGCAGGACCAGTGCACCCTCCTGGTATAGTAATTGTGGGAGAGCACAGCTTTATAGCATTTCTGTGTAAACATGTGTGTAGTGGGTCAGTGACCAAGCGCCACAAGGACCAATGCCAAGGACCAGAGAGGACATCAGAACTAGACTTGGTAGTTTCCAGGCTGTGAGCGGTCCGTTGCTGTGGACAGTTCGTGTCCAGAGCTGTGAATGGCACTTACACAAGGAGTCAACAATTCCTGCTTGGTATCCCCTTAGTGAATACACAATCTCTTTCTTTTTTCCTACGTTAAAATGTATTTCTTCAGTTTGTCATATACAAACTGGCATGTATATTTGACAAACTAATATACATACCAAAATAATTTCAATTAATTTGAATTAGTTTGGTCCTTCCATAAAAAGTCTACCCTCAATTAACAAACTTGAACACCAATATAACATTGTATAGCATTCTCAGAGCAGAGTTTTGTCCTTTCTTGAACATAATTCAAAATACTGACATTGCTTAGACATCTGGAGAAAACTTCATAGATAACAAATTTTCACATTCACTACCTCATTTAGCTCTGCTAAACTGAGGTCCTTACTGATGGTGCATTTGTGGGAGTGCTTCTGATTTTCTAGTTTTGTGGCTCCTACATTTCAGGTTGCTTATTTTATGATTAAACAGGACAATGTACTCCCTGTTGTTGTACCACAATTTACCGCTGTCAGCAGTTTCACTTCATGCTGAATTTTGACATTTCACATTTTGCCTTTGTTCTGAATCAGTTTTAAAGATTTTAAATTAAATGCAAATTTTATGGAATTAACCTTTCAACATTTAATGATGGTTTTTGTCAGTGTTAGGCTGACGGTTGGACTAGATGATCCGAAAGATCCCTTCCAACCTAGGCAATTCTATGAGTGTTTTTTTCATTTACCTTATTTCGTAGCACTCAAGAAGTAGTACCACATCACAAGGACATAATATACAATCTCAAATCATGTCCTAGCAGGACATCTGATGTCCTTTTTGCTACTTCAACAAGATTAGAAAATAAACAGTTAGCAGTATCCCTGTATACATTCTGAATATTGAAATGAATTGTTCCTCTTATTGGCACAGTGAGGCCTGAACTTTCCACATGCAAAGTATAAATTGATTGAAGACAGAAAGATATTTCTCATCATCTAGGTGAAGAACTCAGTATTGTAAAAGAGGAGTTTATATATTATATGCAGTCACATGTACTTTTTTGTTCCTTGTAAAATCTTGGTGTATGTTTGTTTACTGCTTTGTGCCTTCATTTAATAAATAATAATGTAAAAAAGTCTCTACTTGAAGGAACTTGTTTGATCTTTCTAAGGAGATAATTCTTTAAGACGTTTTAGTAATTTGTGAGGTTATCTGTCCTCATAATGCCCAACTCATAAGTGGATTACCCTGTTAAGGAGAAACTCATGGTACTCAGAGGATCACTTTTATTTTTTAAGAGGAAGACATAATATAAAGGCCGTGACTGAATTTGCAAGTGTAATGATAGCTATATTAACCCAGTGAGAATTTATTACAGTAGCAGACCAAACACATCAGCAGATTTTACACTATGAATGTAACACTTCAGTCAAAATCTGTATTTAGCTCCGACTGTACTGACCAAAGTTAAGCATGGGTACAGAAAATCAAGAAAAAAAATAAGAGAGCTAAAGGCACCACCTAATTTAACTATCGAGCTTCTACCTGCAAGTAAAGGAAAATAATAAACTCCCTTTACTTGAAGGATCCAGTCTCTTGCAGATGATACACTTTTATAATATTAAAAAAGATACGACACGTATGGTCTTGAAGAAAAGAGGAGCTCAAATATTGTCACATGTGACCACTAGCAGTGTGAAAAGTGTGGGTCATAGAAGCGACTCTAATATAAGATGTGGTAAGATAGTTGGTAAATATTTGTCAAGCATGTTATTAAAACAGGAAATTATTTTTCAAACAAACTGGGTTTGTAATCCTGCCAAGTAAGGAGGAAAAGAAAAAAAGAACAAATAGGGTAATTATTAACATGACTTATCTCACTTTATTAGACGGTTTCCCATGAAAGATGAGGAATTGGGGGCTACAGTAGCCTGTATTACATTCATATGTTATTGTAGCTCTTCCATATCACAGTGGAAGGAGATGGAGACTCACAGATTCTTGGAAAGGCTGAATTTCAGAAGCTCTTGGGAAAATCCATTCTGTTCTCCACAGCAACTCCAAAAAAATAGTGTATCCCAGGGTGATAATTTACTTTCCTTAGCTGTCATGAATGGTTAATCCACATCCACTTGGCTCTATTTTCCTTAATAGTCAAAGTATTTCCACTGTATTTTCATCACAGTTTTTCTAAGTTTGAATATTTTTTCTTCTAAGAGTGTTTGAAAACATTCTCAGCTCATATAAAATACTCAGTAGTTTATAAAGTGAATTAATTGTAATAGTATGCACCCCTCTTTCCTGGATTTCCCAGACATCAGGCTTTGAATTTTTTTTCCATATTTGAGAAGTGAAGAAGCTCCCAACTTGCTGCTTTCCACAGAAAATTTATATGACCATGTCTGCCCCACTGGGGAAATAAATGTAATGTTGAGTATGATTCATGTGATTTGTCAATATAATTAAAATAAATTGAATTATTATGATTTTTTTTTTGGATGTGTGTTGGGACTGTGGCCAACGCAAGACATGACCAGCACTGTAAATGATCTCTCTGGCCTGGAAGACTAAATTCCAATTTTAGCAATTCTGGTCTGACCCAAAAAGCATCTTGCCCCCTTAAGGGAGAAACAAATTATGTTTCTATGCTTCATGACTTCTTTTTTTTATGGGATGAGGACCAATTAGGCAGCATCCCTTCTGGACTGTAGAATGAACCATATTAAAAGTGATACCATGCCAGTTGGTTAGTGGAAAACATGATGCATGCAACGTGGAAGTGCTGTAGAAAGCTAACACTCACCCTGTCTGTTGCATGATTGCCGTGTCAGGTTTAATAGCTGGTTTGTTTGTTTTCCTCTTATTTAAAGGTAGCATTGCTTTGGAACTGCTTTATGACACCATGCTTTGCTTGGCAGCAGAGTGGTACCAAGGAACTGCAGTGCTGAGGGGGAAAGCTTTGGATGTGTTCTTTCTGAAGAGGGTTGAGTTGAGGGACCCCAGAGTGTCCTGGAGGCTGGGGGGAGGAGAGCAGAGTTTCATCAGTCTCAGTTTTCCTTAATGCTGTGGTAACATAAGTGGTTCCAACCACAGGCCACTGTTGGGTCAACCATAATAGGATTTAACTCTGTGCTAAACTTCTGTCACTTCTTGCTGCTTGTCTTTTGCCGCTGTTACCACTGGGGAGCTGTGGCAGAAGTTGTGGCAGAAGGAAATTTAAAGAATAGCCAAATTTGAAAGGCTCTGGGGAGGTTACAGGGCCTCTGGGTATTTTTCCTGCAGACAATATTTTTCAAAAAATTAAAGGAAATATTGAATATGTTTTCTTTTGTTTTCTGCTCCTTTTTCTTTAGCTCAGTAGGCAACTTAGTTTTGAAAGATCACTACAACATAGCAGATGTATTTGGACTCCTGTAAGCAAAATATTCTTCTGAGAGTAATTTTCTTTATGTCACTTCAATGACAGCTTATTAAACTCTAAGCTGTAACTTGTATGGGCTTCATGAAAGAAAAAAAAATAAAACATTTGGAAATATACCTTTATTTTAAACTGTCAGTTTAGTGACAGCTATTGTTTGCTCTAATAGTGGTTAAATATAGGCTGCTGCATCACTTGTGATGGGCAATTTAGTTGTTACCCAGACGCAAATTGTGGCAGGATATGGTCCTTCCTGGAATATGCTGACGTATGATGACACATGCAGAACCGCTGTTCTCAGCTGTAATCTCTAGTGTCTATTTTTCTTGTAAGTTTCTATCAAAGGCAGGTGCTGCAGTCAGCTGCAGTCATCTTTTTCAGCTAGAATGTTACGTGTCTGCCAGTGAATTGTAAATGCATGTTATTCCCATGTCAGTTTATGAAAGGTTAGAGGGTGGCGCAGTTATTCTCTGCTTCTTTCCCCTGCTAATGTCAGAAAAATATAAGCAGTGACTAGGGGGTTAAATGGCTGCTCAACAGGCATATTTTTGGATTTACGTTTTTTGTGAGAGAGCTCAGAGTAGAACTCACTGCTTTGCGGTGGAGGGAAGAGCTGCATGAGGGATTGGAGCGTCCGAGGGAAACATGGCTTGCAGCAGTCATACATGACAGAAACAAGACGCTGTACCAGCTCTCCCAGTTTCTCAGGGACCTTGTGTTTTCCAGCTGTTTACCCTTGAGATGTAAAATGGCAATTTGGCATAGGCTGACAACCCGGTGTGATGTGAGCATCTGCGTAAAAGGCTTCACATATGGAGCATGCCCAGTGATATGAACAGCCTGTTACCCCACCCCCAGCCAATCTAGGAAGAGATGAAATGAACTTTGCACTTGCAAATGTCACTGAATACATTTCGCTCAGGATTTTAAAAGGTTCTCTTATTATAAGCACTATTTTTAACAGCCAAATCCGCCCCCCAAAACAGAACAGAAAAAGTCCTAGGTATTTTTCTGTGATCATTCTCAGTTTATGATCAAGTGAAGCATCTCTTACAAGATTTACCTGAAGCCTGGCTTATTTTACCTTTTTATCTTTCAAGCTGAGATTTTTGGAGATGGTGTGGATTTTTTGGTTTCTTGGATTTGGTTTTTCTTTTTTTTTTTTTTTCTTCCTAATGGCATGAGAAAATTTAAGAATTGAATTGCAGTAGAATACTTGGAAACAGTGAGGTTGCAAGCTTGAAAGGCAGAAGGAAGAGAAGGAAGGCTCTCACAGCAGAGCATGGATAGGAAAGGAGCAGTGATTCTGCGGTGCTCAGTGTGCACATGTTTTATGAGATCAGTGCCGGGCGCTGCAGCTGCGGACAATAACTGAGCTGTCTGGCTAATGAAGGCCACCTGGATCAGGCTTCTGAAAAGAGCCAAAGGAGGACGTCTGAAGAATTCTGATATCTGTGTAAGCCCTATGTTTTCATTATCAGTGTATGTTGTATATATTGCAGAGAGGGAGGGAAAAAAAGACGGTGAGCAGAGGACAGTTGTTTTCATTCTGATTGAATTAGCAGAAGTCTATTTTGTATGCAGGGAGATGCAGAGGGAAAGCAGAGCTGTCATTATTTATAGAGATGTTCTGGCATTGTGGCTGCTTCCATTGTGGTGATACAGCGACATGTGTTGAGTCCAGACGGATTTTATTAGTTGGAAGTTGATTTGTGGTCATTTGCATGTTTTGCTGAGGGGCAGAGATGGATACGAGCCATTTGCAGCTCTGATGGGGAAAGTGTGTCAGGTAAAGAGGTTGCCCTAAAATAATAAATGGATAGCAGAGGTTAAATCTGTTAGCAGTAATATTGTGTAATGGTAATTATTGATACTGAATTTGAGTTTTGATTATAAAAAGTCTGTTTCCTTGCTGATGCTGTGACTGTTCAGAGCTTAATTTTTATGGAGCCATCCTTGAAGCTGCTGTGTGTCCTTCAGCCCTGCACTGCACCACTGCTGTAACTCTACAGAGCAACTGGCTCTGCTTGCTGTAAACCACACAAGTAAGAGCACGGGGATAGTGCAGGAAATAAAACACAGGGGAAGACACCTGCACTTTTGGAAAGTCTCCAGAATAAAACATTTACCTACCTAGACAAAATTTTTCTGAGTGACTTTCCCTTTTGGGCAATTATTTTCTTTTCAGGGACACAGACGTAAGAGAAAAGGCAAGGTGTATAACCACTTCTACTTTTTTTTTTTTTAAGCACTGAAACAACTTGTGACACTATTTTTCCTGTTCTTGTGCAGGGTTCGGCGGACTCCTACACCAGCCGTCCATCCGATTCAGATGTATCTCTGGAAGAAGACAGGGAAGCAGTACGGAGAGAGGCAGAACGACAGGCCCAGGCACAGCTGGAAAAAGCAAAGGTAAGCTGTTACTTCATGTCACAGACTCATAAAATATTGAGCTTTAAGGGACTATCATCTCATCCACTACTAATACAACTGTTTTAATGAGTTAATGTATAGTATAAGACTTCTTACAAAGATTTTCCTGCCAACAGTAGAAAATAGATTTTCCAGGAAAAGTCACTTAGAATCTATATTCCATAAAAAGCATTTGATTGACTTGCTTATTTCAGAATAATCTTACTTAGATGTGTGCATTTTTTCTGTTATTGAGTATATTCATTTATTTGCAGTGTATAAGGTCAAGGCTTTGAGCTCTTACTGGAGATGTTTGTGAAAGTTTGTCCATGGATTGTTATGGCACTCAAAACTTACAGTTCTAGAAATCAACGCTCAAATATCCTGTTCATCTTCCTTCAACGAAGGATTAGTCCCTACAAGTCATACCATTTTCAGTAAGGAAATACAAAATGAGCTTTAGATTCTTCCTGTGTGCTATGTATTTTCCATGAGATGTATTTAGTACTGTGAGGGTTTTAGCAGTGAAAGGGTGTGGGCTTGTTTTTCTTTCATTCATGTTGTATCTTGAAGTACTACTACACCTACAAAAATCCTGCTCATCTAATTTGTTATTTGTTTATCACTTTGTTCCGGTTTTTCTTTTTCTGTATGCTGTCAGCCAGATCTTGGTGTATTGTTGTTTTCCAAGAGCTATTTTTCTTTTTTCATTTCTTGTATTTAAATATTTACCCAAATATTTAAATAAATACACTGTTGAGGACCCTCCTCAGATCTACCTGATGTGCATTGCTCTGTCACTTTCCCTCTGGCCCCCCTCCTCCATTTTGCCTTGTTTTTTGTTTCCCTATCTCCCTTCCATCTCCCATTCTGCTTCCTTTTCTGCTGCCAGCTTTGCCTCTGCCCATTTATGCCACCTGTCTTACAAGGGTTCTTCAGAAATTCAGGAGTCCAGATCACTGAACTGTGTACCTGAACGTATTGTGAGGGCCAGCTCCATAAACAATACAGTACTATAATGCACAAGCAGACAGCTTCATCAGACCAGAAAATTTGAACAGAGAAGAAAAAGATTTTTTATTTTCTATCTTTTTTTAAAATGTAATTGTTGACTGATATTTAAGAAGATCTTCTAAAATAGCTTTTTAATGAGATACTGGAACTTGCCAAGAGAACCTCTTTGAAGTCAGGTCCTGCTCTCCTGGGACCTTGCTGATCGTAATCAGGAGTTTCAGTTCTATCAGGGTTGCTTTTTTGCTAGTTTGAGATTTCTTTGCTCCTACTAAAGCTGACAAAGGCTGGCCTGAAAATCAGGTGAAGTGCTGAATTTTGTCAGTAAAGGCACAATTTTTAAAAGAAGAGCTGGAGTAATAGTACTTTGCAGATTAATCAGGGTAGCAGTACAGCACTTACTGCTGAACTGGTGCATCTCTCAGCCATGAGTAAATCTATGTGAGTGTTGCTATGGGAATTTGGCTTACTGTTGCTGGCTTGAATGCATGGACAGCCCTTATGTAATATTCATGACCTCTAGCACAGCTGCCATTGTAGTTTGTAGAGGAAACTGTTAGCAGACCCTGACTTTTTAAAACTGTATTTCTATACATCAAAGAAGCGTTCTCACTCCAGCTGGCATAAGCTATAGTCTCTAGGTCTGACACCATCTGAAACTGTAAGACAACTTGTGAAAAGCCGAAGTAGCAAAGGCACTGCCAAAATCAACCTGCTATAACAATGGATAATTTCAGTCATATAAAAATGACAGAATGAATTATTTACATCATCTGTGTTTAAAGTGGATTAAAGCTGGAACTACATTAGCAGTTTTGTTTCCCTAGTCAAATGTTAAAAATCATTCCAGGCTGTAATTCGCGGAGATCATTTCATGCAGAGGCTATAATAATGTAATATTTAGTCTAGTATAATATTTAACTTAATAATATTAGATAAAATATTCTATGCATTTGATGCTTACATTTGAAATAAATGTTTAAGAAGACGTAAATTAAACCTAACCCAAGAGATCTAAAATATGTCAGGGTGTGCTTTTCTGCCTTTATTAGTGACTGAGTCCTTCACCTCCCTTAAACACACTCAAATTAATGAAGCAGTAACTTCTGTTGGCGCTGCCTGGCTTCTGGGCGCCCCCAGCCCTGTTTCCCACAGGCAGCAGGTTTTGCTGCCCGCTCTCCAGGGCTGTCTTCCCTTCGCCCTGGCAGGCTCTTGAGCAGAGCCAGGTGACGCAGCTGCTTTAACTTTTTGCCTTTTAATACCGTGAGTGAAAGTGTTGATCCTAAATAAAGTCATTACAGTTGTATTTGTCACAGGAGCTAGGAGAGGATGACATACATGAATAATGCAGCGGTGGAGGGAAAATGATAGAGAATTAAGGGTAGATAAAAAAACTGTTGAACGGTGTCACGCACTTAATGAAAACAGTTTAATGACATCCATTTTCCTTCCTTACAGCTAGGAGAAACACCTTAAACTGAAGAGAAAAATATAGTAATAAAGCACACAATGGAAAATTGTTAGGAGGATTTTAAGATATTTTTAATCTGGATTTGTAAGTGTTTGTGTAGACTGAAGCCAGAATATAATATGTGTATCTGACATTTATACAAACAGGAGAAAATACACAGAAAATCTGTGTATATTTTGTATGTGTAAAAAAATACACGCTAAAGGCATATTTATTTATTTATTTATTTAATACAAGGTCTGCTCCTCTGGAAAATGATTAAACATATTTTGCTGACTCACTTGGCATGTGACTTACTGTAAGGAAGGTGGTGCCACAGACGCGTGTTTGGAGTTGTCCAGGGACAGAAAATTAAGAGGCAACTGATGGGGCTACCTGCAGGCCAGCAGCTAATCCTAAGGGAAACAAATCTTTAGATGAAGCTGCTAAGCATGAAGCTGAGATGAAAAGCTCTTGGTTAGAGCAGTTTAGCAATGCAAATGCAGAAAGGCTGGGTTTTGCTTTCGGTTTTTTGGGTTTTTTTTTAAATAGAAAAAAAATATTCAAGGCATTGAGAATTTCCTTGGAATCCTCCTTATAGCCACATGCTATGGACTTTTTCTGGGATAAAGAGGACCTGTGTTGTGGCTGAGCAGGGCATGCTGACAGTGCTCAAATCTGAGGGCTTGTATTGATATTTTACTGAATTTCCTATTTGCATATAACCATGAATCTTAAGCATTTGTGAGCCAGAAAACAAATAAGGAGCCCAATGAAATTAATTGCTTTTAATGTTAATGTTTTAAAAATTGTCATTTCTACAGAAAAAAAGCTTTTTAGTTTTGAAGGGTGAGGATTGGAAATAAATTATAGTAAGTAAAGATATTTTTCTGTCCATTTCTTACAAGTATTCAGTGAATTATCCCTTAATATATTGCACCAGTGAGAGGGATGAGATTAATGGAAAACTGTGAGGTACAAGCGTTAGTGAGACCTGTAAATTCAGCTGAAGTTTGTACGTAAAAAAGGGAACTTCAGTAATGATTTTTGGCCCTCTCCAGTGCTGGTAAAATCAATTCAAATATTACATTATTTATTTTGCCTCAAGCACATCATATGTTATGAACAAGTTTGTGACTGCAATACAGTTAGTCAGGTGGTCTGTAAACCTTTCTTCTGTTCTGCAAGAGTAACTTTCTTCTCTTCAGCCCTTTCAAATTTTTAGATTTCACCTCTTTTTCTCCCATGGTTTTAGAGCTTCTTATATGGAGACAGTTTTCAAATGGGATCTATAGAGTATTTTCAGCATTTTGGAAAATGAAATTATCTTTTTCAGTTATTTCTAACACATTGAGTACTGAAAGTACCAGTTAATAATCCAGGTTTGGTTTCTCACCTGGGACTAAGGGACAGCTCTGTGCAATTTGTTCTCTGTTAAGGATCACTCTCAACATTCTTTGGTGCTGAAACTTTTTCAATGTCTGTGAAAGTCAGATTGTGGCCCTGTAAAAACCAGAAGTTGTGTCCAAAGCCTCATTTCCTCTCAGCTCTACTTTGTTGGCACTCCACCTAATGCTCTACTGCTAATATCCTTTCAGAAGTTTGTTAAAGCTTGAAATATCTATAGCCCTAGTTTAAAAAGTCATTTAAAGCAGTGAACCACTGAAATTTTGATACCAGACATCCCTTTTCTTGCTCTTAGGCAATAATATAAGCTCTTGTGCTTTGCTTCCTTGATGTGTGCTGTAGTGGTGGCGGTGGCTGGTGACTGTGAAAAATAATGCGATCTCGTAAGTGTAATGCATTGCTTCCATGCATGTGTTGAGGACCACACCTTTGAATCATGTAGCAGACTGGGATAATGCCTACATATCCCTGCAAGGCTGAAGCCATGAAAAAGATTGTCAGTTGTAATTATCCAGTGCAGTGTGCCAAGACTAGTTATTTAAGTATTTAGTCACTCTCAGACAGGTTTCACAGCCTCTGAATGACCCCATATTGCTATCAGGCAGCTGCAAAACTAGTTAAGGTATGTCTGCTTCTATTGTAGTAGCATTTTTGACAGACCAGAAGTGCCCATCACCTTGATGTGTGTCCTTATATCAGCTTGTTCCCTCATGGAGGCTCTTTCTATTTTCTGTCAATTATGAGAACACTGTGGTGTTGAACAGCACCCAAAGCCATAGCAACATAGGATATACCTTGTGTTAGCTGTTGTGTATGGTAGTATTTATTCATTGATTTCTTCTCATTTGCCCTTTTGTTTTAGAATACTTCCATTGCGTGTTATCATTTAGATAGCTAATGTTGCGTGTCAGAGTTGCTGGGATTATATGGGAGCTGACACAGCGGTCTAGCTAGAAATAAATGAGCTGTTGATACAAAAGTACAGTTGCAAATCTGGTTGTTGCTTAGCTGCAGGCAAGTTCTGCATTGCTGGATCTGCTCGAATCGGGTTACAGATACTCTTTTTCTTCATTCATTCATTTCTGCTGCTTATTCTTAGAACTGTAACCATGGGGTGTAAAGCAGCTCCCTTTATACTTCTGTCCATGAGCTATAGTTTTTGTTGTTTATATTAATGGTCAATTTTGTCTTCAATTTAAATGTATACCCTTGTTCTACACTAGTGCCTGTCATTCTGTTGGTTATTTCCCTAAACTGTTTATCGATTCTCACTGTTGGGCTGCATTTTTTGGGGACTAGAATTAATTCCTTTAGTGGGGTCTCATGCAACCTGGAATCAAATGCTCCAGAAATAGTATCCTTTAATTAAAAAACATCTGTCATCTCCCATTCACACTGTGATTATGGAGTGATCAAATCTGTTTCGTAAGTATCCTTTTCCCTTCTGCTTCTTGGTGTGAGTGGGGAAAAAAGGAGTGGAGGGATATTAACACAGCCTTTAGTATGCTGTCATTTTTTGGGTAATCAGAGGGAAGAGATAAATGGTCTCCAAGGAACAGAGACAATACTGAGAAAGAGTCCTAAGGACAAGCGTAGCTCTTCTGCCTGCTCTCACCTGCTGCTTTCACACCCTTCATTGATGAGACGTCTTTGCTCTGACTTTATCTGTGTGGTTAAATTACTGTCTACAGGGCAGCAATACAAGCTAATACAAGCTTTTGAAAATCTAAATCACTTCTTTATTAAAAGAAGTGTTGAAGCAATATTTTAACTAAAATAAACATTGTAAGCCCAGTGCAGACCCCTGCACACATCTTAAATCCTCACCCAGATGTTTCCTTCCTCCTCCCTGTAGTCTCCGTGGCAGACACAGCCTGCTAGCTGGCAGCCACTGCAGAGGTTACTGCAGAGGTTCCCAAACAGCGATATGCCTGTTGTACAGGTGGCCAGTTTACATGGTGGCAGTGAGCAATGGGTTCAGGTGTTGGGCCAGATGCTGGTGGGGGAGTCAGCAGAGGGTTGTGGCAATCATATGAGAGGACAAGAAGTGGCTTTGGCAATGCTGTATGTGACCAGTGGAGAATGAGTGTGGTTGATGGACCCTGGGAAAGGCTGCTCAGACTGGCACAAAGGTGGACACTCTAACCAAAGTAATTTCCAGTTAAGACATATACGACCTGGCTCATTAGATTTCTTGAGGTTTATAGGGTCTGATTTACTTTTGCCAAAATCCAAGACAGTACACTATAATCCAGGACCTCAGCAGCTGGTTCGCCTACCTGTGAATGCTGTGGGTTTTTTGAGTGGTTAACATATGTCTTTTTACTTAAAATAGAATACTGATTCAAAAATATTGGGAAAAATAGGATTTCAGGCTACCGGCCATTGTTAAAGGCAGCTAAAATGTTTGTGATCACCTTAAGGTAAATGCTGAGTTTTTTGCACCTGTAATATCTATTTGGGGGATAATTTACATGTTTTAATCTTGATTGATGTACATTTGCCATTTCAATTGTAGCTTAATGTAAAATTTGTCTGGAGATTTTTGGGGTGTTTATCTTTTTAATACACAGAAAAGGCATATTCATGAATCTTCTATTTTTCTAACATGAAACATAGTTATAAAATGTTTTCAAGGTAGGCATTACTGAAGCACATTTAGACAAACATTAGGGCTCTTATTTATTCTTGAGTTCAGTAAAATACAGGATTTTATATGTTTTGGGTCTGTACTTGTGTTTATAACTGTATGTGCTTATACATAAATGTGTTAATTTTATATATCCATATGCACATCCATGTGTATATATGGATATACTTTTGTATACATGTCTGCATGCATTAGATAAGTAGCACTGGTGACTTGAACTGGCCATTTATGTTCTACAGTTGGCAACTTTCTGTTGTAAAATGTTTATTTTTTTATGCACGGAGAACTGTTGTACCAAAGGATTAGCTTTAGAGGAAAAAGAAAGGTTTTATCGGAGAGCAAAGTCATCCTGTGATCAGAGCTGGTAGCAGATAGTAAAATTTTTGGAAGCAGGAATGAGATGGAGTAAAAGCTTCAGTGCAGGTGACAGTAGCTCACCTTGGAGAGGTGCCCCAGCTAACACTGACCCATGTGGTGTGGTTGCAGTGGCTTGGAGAAAGAGTAGTTTGGACAACAAACCATGATGCTTTCTGCTGTTGTACCACCATGGCTATTTTCCAAACAGTTCAGGAACTAACCTGATTTATGTTAGAGTGGACAACTGGCTGATGTGTTATTATACAGGGAGGTGTGTGTCATCTGCACTGAAAGCAAGCCCCCAGACACAGTTTTTGAGATCTTGGCAACAATCTGAATCCCTTCCCTGCCCACTAACTCACACTCCCAAAAGACAGGAATGAAGAAAAAAGAAAAAAAAAAAACCAACCAGGTACTGTAGTTTTGGTTTTATACTTAGTCAGAAAAATAATAATTGAAGGAAGCTTCAGAAATATTATATTTTTTTCCATAATTGCAACTTATTTTATAACATTACATGCAAGATGCCAACAAGTCCTAATAACAGGTAGTATTGGAGTGCTTTGATATGAAATTAGACTGATGTTAGATGCCAATTCAAAAGCATTTCCTTTGGAAAATTTAATATTAGTTACATAAGCTAACAAATGGTTGTATAAAACTTTAAAAAAAATCAATAGGAGCCCAAAGTAAACCTGCGATAGGTGGGAGGAGGATACTCTGTGTTCCCAGGTTAGGAAGATTGTAAGTGCAAAACTCAGCCTGAACTATGAAGAGTGTTTGGATTTTGCATAATTGATAGTATGAGAGACATCATTAAAAATGAAGATTCAGAGAGGCTCCCACTGATTCTTTTCATCTGTGTTTCTGTCATCTTTTCATCTATACTCCTTGTATAGCCAGTGAACATCCTAGACCAGAAAACAGCATGAGCTTCCCTTAACATTCACCTGTGGAGCCTACAGAAACCTCCAAACACCTCCTCTGTATGTTTAACCTCCAATCCTGCATTGACATTTTCCTCCAGCATTTCATATGGTTTGTATTGCCAAATTCAACATGATACAGAATACACAATGCATAAACCCTCTATTTTATACCTTCAAAAAAAATCAATCCTGACATAAAATGTATATGTCAAGATAGATACATTTTAGACTGCCACAAAATATCAAAGATTAAACAGACATTTATCTTTGGTGAAAGTATGGATAACCATTTACTCTTCTCCATAAGCAGTGTAAATGTCACCGTTGGGTTTTAGTCATACAATTTTTACAACTGACTAATTTTATTTTTACTTCCTTGATTGAATAAGTACAACTCTAATAGCAAGTAAGAAAGGTCATGGAGCAGATCATCCTGAGTGTCATCACTAACCATGTAATGGGCAACCAGGGGATCAGGCCAAATCAGCATGGGTTTATGAAGGGAAGGTCTTGCCTGATTAACCTGATCTCTTTCTATGACAAGATGATCTGATTGTTGGATTAGGGGAATACAGTAGATATTGTATACCTGGACTTTCGAAAAGCATTTGACACTGTCCCCCGCCAAATTCTCATGGAAAAGCTGGCTGCTCATGGCCTAGATGAGCATACGATTTGCTGGATCAAGCACTGGATGAGAGGACAATCCCAAAGAGTGGTGCTCAATGGAGTTAAATCCAGCTGGTGGCCAGTCACAAGTGGTGTTCCTCAAGACTCAGTATTGGGGCCATTTCTGTTTAATGTCTTTATTGATGATCTCGACAATGATATAGAGTGTACTATCGGTAAGTTTGCAGGTGACACTAAGTTGGGTGGGAGTGTTGATCTGCATGAGGGCAGGAAAGCTCTACAGAGGGACTTAGATTGAATCAATGGGCCAATGTTAATGGCATGAGCTTCAAGAAGGCCAAGTACCAGGTCCTGCACTTGGGCCACAACAACCCCATGCATCGCTACAGGCTTGGGAAACTATGGCTGGAGAGCTGCCTGTCAGAAAAGGACCTGGGGGTG
>VZTM01042757.1:29833-43448 GCA_013400555.1 Jacana jacana | reverse complement strand
TAGGTTGGGCACTACTTCTCTTGATTTGTAGCAAGGAGGTAAATTTTTTTCTCTTGCTCCATTTTTTTCCCAGTCTTCTTATGAAACCATTTTGCTTGGATAAAATAGAATGCCATCTATTGAATATGTTGGCAGAAGCAAACTGTCTACTTCAAATGTCCTGACCTTTTTATTTAACTCGTTTAACACATTTTCTAACAAGCTGAAAGCTTAGGTGGAGATAAAAGGGGAAGGAGTCTTCGTCAAATGACTGGAATCGGTTGATGCTCTTTTTTTCAGTAGAACTTTGAATAGAAATAAAAGATAATGTCTGTCTTATAACATCTTGCGGAAGTTCAGAACATACTGTTTGAATTTAACTAGTTAAATTAAGCAGCTACACAAGGTATAAGACCGCAGATTTATCATGTTCAAAGAATATAAATTTAATTAAGAGTCTGGTAATGCATTCTCATTTAAAGAGAGTCAAAATATGTTTTTGTAGTATTTTGTCACTTTTTGCAGAATTCTAAACCTTAAAAATGTATTTTTTACTTCTTGTTATTGTAAATTTTTGCTCAAATAAAGAGTCTTTAAGTTATTTATTAGCATTTTCAGTACATTCTGTATGCCTTGTGACTTAAGTTCTTCACATTTATATAAGGCTTGAGACCTTTATGAATTCTTTAGAACAGTAAAAGTAAGAGAAATGGTTGAAGTTCCAGCAAAATAAACACATTATTTCTTTTAGCTACGTTGAGTAGCTGCTGTGTGTTGCTTTAACTATATGAAGGACAGAAACAGCTTTAGCAAATGCTGGGCCCTGGTGAAATTAGTATCAAGAATGCACAGGAGAGAAACCTTTTGCAGGGGAGAAGGATGCACATGTTCTTGCATAACACTTTCAAATTTAGCAGTGAGTTGAATAATGCCTAGGAATTTAATGTGTGGAGAGTAAGGCTTCTCTAATTCTGTGAATCTGTGATTCTGTAATTAGCTGTAAAACGCCAAATGATGGGCAATAAAAGCTATTATAGTGGTAAGTATCTCTGCTATAGTGCATGGATCGCCCTATCATGTTAAAGAGGCTGCTGGGTCTAGTGGTCAGTGGTATTTCAGGGGGATCCCAGAGCTTTGTTGAAGCTCAGGCTGGTTTTGTACTTCTTAGGCAATTTCACAGCCCTTTTGAATAGCAGTTGTCTTCAGTCAGACTGAAACATATATTGATTTTTGGTGACCTTTATAAAAAAGAGAAGATAATAAAAATGGAAAGCATAGTTAAAATATAGTAAATCAGCCACTTCCTCTGTCACATCTCTGATTCACCAAATGCACTTCTAATGGAAGGTATTAACATTTGTGCCTTGTTTATCCTTTGCAAACATTTTCTTTACCTTTCCTTTGAGTTTTTCAGAGCAAGTAGACCTGTTTGTATGACTGTAGGTTCACATATATTATATGATAGTTTTTGTTGAGTTGTATCTATGGTGTCTTTCAGTGGTTTCTTGTTTGACATTGCCTGTAGGTGTACCAAATACCAACACTGCATGTTGTCTTTGTTTACAAAAGGTTGATTCATTTTGGGGGGACAGAGGGTATCTCCCAATCTCACAAATCTTCATTGAATGTTCTACAGATGTTTCTGAGCTTTTTGGGTTTTGTTCACTTCTGAGTCCCAACGCATGCTTCCTTCCCCCCTGAAATGAGCAACAGAAGCTTAAACATCAGGCTCTCCTCAAGTCTGCTTTTACAGATGGAAAAGATTTAAATTGCTTCTACTCTCTGACCAGCACCTCAAAGATTTAACAACCTTGCTAAAAGCCAACTCGGACTGGCATACAGAAAGCCAACCATGGCCAATGGATGATACTTAGACCCACACTGCACTATAGTCTTGCTAACAGCCAGCTGCTTTGAGAGTTTCAACTCCAATAGAGGGAAAGTTCCTTGGATCAATTTCATTAGATGCAAATTTAGTAGAGCTCTTTAGTAATGTATACATCATGTTTGAATTACTGTTTCATGTTAGAGTCAAATTCAGAGGAATACGAGAAATATATTTTAGTGTCATTCAAGAACTTAATATGTGACTTTTTTTTTTTTCTTTTAAATGGGTCTTAAATCACTCCTGCTTTTCCTAAAGTTGTGAGGTGGTAGGCTGCATATGCAGAAAGATAGCTTTGAATAACATATTTTGTTTACTGTTGAAAGTTTAAATTGTAATATGAATTCTGTATTCAAGCTTCGGCTTAGTCATTATATTTAGCTTAGTTAAAATAGAAGTTAGCAGATAAGCTTTTGCAATTTATTAAAATTACTCTGATCAGTTTAGAATGTCTATCAAAGCAGGCACTTATTACATGTATAATGTATGTATGCAAATAATAGATACAGGTAAAGAAATGAGCCTGCACTGAATGTGAAAAATTTGTTTGTTTATTAGTAGGCTGCAGCAAATTTATGTACATTAAATAGTGAAAGAGGTACTTTCAACTTTAAGTCAAAATGTAGCCCATGAAGCTAAGTGCTTTTATCCCACAATTACCTTAAAAAACCAAAAAGTGTACTTTCAAAAAGAAAATGTATTCCAAATATATTGCACTTAAACATGTTCAGAAGCAGAATTAAATCAATTTATTTTCTTTTCTTTCTTACTGGACTGCACTGATCAGTCAATGCTGTAAACTAAGTAATATTTTCTATTGATGAATGCTACGGTCCAACCCTCTTTGCTGGAAAATCTATGTGCATGGTGAAATAAAACTGGGCAGTTAAATGTAACATGATGATGAGAAAAAGTAAGTACAAGTGGTATCAGTTTTGTGATCCTGTTTACCCCATTGCCATTCAAATTGTGGCTTGGCACCACATGATGAGGTGCATTAAATGCACTAGAGGAGACATAATCTGGGGATGATGAGAGGACAGTATTTAATTTTGTTGACAATATTGGTTGAAGAGAATTGAAAGTATGCATCAAAATGTGGCCTGAAGGACATTCTGAATTAGAGTTCAATTTCATGATGAAAATACCCTTGAAAGGAGCCTTTGGAAGACTTTTGTTTCACCTCATAAATAATCTGATGCAGAGCCATCCGTTCCACCTCTGTATTTCTCAAAAAGCTGCTTTATAGGGGCGATAACTAATCTATTAGTGACATGAATGGACTAGTCCTAATTTTGTAAAATACAAGGTTTGTCTAGATTTCATTACAACAGAGGATTGCATCCAGACCAATATCTTGCTTGTAGGACAGCCACAATAGCTTTATTTGGTGGTGGCGCTACCCTGATTTTCTCCATCTCACTACATATTTTACCTGGCCTGTTACTCCTTTCAGGTTTCTAATTCTTTCCTTTGCCCTTTTCCTCAGTTTCTCCTTGTTAGTCATGCTGATGAGGTGCATTAAATTCGGCATTTAACCCATTCCATTTATGTTACTGTAGTAGTCACCAACATTTTCTCTAAGTTCAGAAAGTCTTTTGTCCAAAGGCTGTTCTTAATCTGTAAAAAGTGATTGTACTTAATATATATCTCATATTTCAAAAAGATGGGCATGTATCTCCAGAGTTAAAATTGTGTGTCTGTGTATATATCCATTTAGATTATTATCAGGTATCAAGTCTTAAATCTTTTTAAATTGGCCACTTGTGTTTCAATTAGCAGATTGTCAAATCACACCTGTTTGATGTCCTGTGTGAAAAAGTGAAATAAATGACAAGTGCCATTTTATAGCATAAGAGAAAAACAGACTGTAAATTGTAGTTAGTAAATATCTCAAATATAAACCTTTTCCCTTGTCCGAATTCCCTCTCAAGGCATGAACCTTCCCTTTCTTGCCCCACTCCCCACCCAATGGCTGTAGCTAGATTTAGTGTGGAATTCTCTGGATGTAGTAAAGATTTTCCCTTGTGTTTTATAATGCTTTATAAATCACAAATAGGAGCTATTTCCGTATCTTTATAAAACACATGCTTACCCTTATTTGGGGACACAGATTTTTGCTTGATGAATCTGTTAAAATAAATGAATAAAGGTACCTGATTTGATTTAGTCAAGATGCACGTAAGGCTGTAGGCTCTGGGCAGTATATACTGACCAAACGTGAAGTCAGTGAAGCAGCCTTTTCAGCTCAGGCTGATCACTGCTTCTTTCTTCCTCTTACTTATTCCCCAGTTCACTTTTTTTGCAAGTAGGTTCTTTTTTGCATCTTCCTTCACTACCCAGATCCATCTGGCTATATGCTATTCCTTCCTTTGCATACCGCTGAATGGTTAACACAAGTATACATTATAGTCTCTGATTTCATATTCCATTTTTTGTATCTGGAGTTTTTCTGGTTTGGTTTGGTTTATGTGGTTTGTTTTGGGTTTGGTGTGGGGTTTTTTGTTTGTGGTTTTTTGTTTGGTTTGGTTTTTGTTTGGTTTGGTTTTTGTTTGGTTTGGTTTCCAGATCAGATATCTTAGCTAGTTTGCATGAATGATCCAGTCTAGCACAGCATATGCGATGGATTCAGTGGAGGCTTCTAAATGAACTTGTTGTAACTTTGGTAGAGCCAGAGGGATCAGTGCTCTTAATTACTGCCCATCTGCTGCTCAAGGTCTCTGCCCTTTACTCCTTAAAGACTTGTTTCTCTTGGGCTTCATTTGTAAACTTCTCATAGTTCTCTCACTGCTTGCTGATTTTAAAAATGCTGTAGTATTTTTCTTATTAGATTCAGTACTCTATCTTTTAGCCTCTAGTAATAAATTCTGAAAGCCTTAACTTCTTTTGTAGTACCTCAGATACCATTTTCTGGTCATTGTGCATATCTTATCTCAATCTATTGTGTAAACTTGATGAGTTGTAGTGGATTTCTTTTAAGAACTGTGCACTGTAGGAGATCAGGTTTGAGGCCTGCTAAGGAATCTGATGGTAAAAAAGTCCATGGAACTTGAATGAAATCCATCCATGGGTCCTGAGGGAGCCAACGGATGAAGTTGCTAAGCTGCTTTCCATTATATTTGAAAAATCATGGCAGTCTGGTGATCTTCCCACTGATGGGAAAAGGGGGAACATAACCCCCATTTGCAAAGAGGGCAAAAAGGAAGATCTAGGGAACTACAGGCTGGTCAGTCATACCTCTGTGCCCATCAGGATCATGGAACAGATCCTCCTGGAATCTCTGCTAAGGCACGTGGAAAACAAGGAAGGGATTGTTGCCAGTCAACATGGTTTCACCAAGAGCAAGTCATGCCTGGCAAATCTGGGGGCCTTCTACAATATTGGCACTGCATTGGTAGATAGGGGAGAACAACAGACATCATCTACCTGGACTTATGCAAAGCATATTTCCACTGTCCTGGATGGCGTCTTGGCCTCCAAATTGGATAGTCACAGAATTGATGAATGGACCACTTGGTGGATCAGGACTTGGCTGGATGGCCACACTCAAATGGTTGCAGTCAATGGCTCAAAGTCCAAGTGAAGCCCCTGAAGAGTGGCATTCCTCAGGGGTCAGTACTGGAATCAGTGCTGTTTAACATCTTTTTTGGAGACATGGACAGTGGGATAGGGTACACCCTCAGCAAGTTTGCCAACGACACCAAGCTGTGTGGCACGGTTGACACGATGTAGGGAAGGGATGCCATCCAAGCAGACCTGGACAGGCCAGAGAGGTAGGCCTGTACAAACCTCATGAAGTTCAACCAGGCCAAATGCAAGGTCCTGCACCTGTGTCAGAGCAATCCTAGGCATAAATAAAGGTTAGGCAAAGAATGGATTGAGAGCAGCTCTGAGGAGAATGATTTAAAGGTTGTTAATGGAAGAGAAGCTAAATGTGAGCCAGCAATGGGTGCTGGCAGTCCAGAAAGCAAACCACATCCTCGGCTGCATCAAAATTAGTGTGACCAGCAGGTCAAAGTGGATGATTCTACCCTTCTACTCCACTCTCATGAGACCCCATCTAGAGTACTGTGTCCAGCTTTGGAGTCCTCAACACAGGAAGGACATGGACCTGTTGGAATGGGTCCAGAGGAGAGCCATGAAAATGATCCGAGGGCTGGAGTGCTCATGTTATGAGGTCAGGCTGAGAAACTTTGGGTTGGTCAGCCTGGAGAAGCAAAGGCTCTGGGGAGACCTTATTGCAGCCTTCTAAAGGGGTACCTAAAGGGCGCCTGCAGGAGAGATGGAGATGGACTCTTTAACAGGGAGTATGGTGATAGGATGAGGGGTAATGGTTATAAGCTGAAAGAGGGGAAATTTACATTAGACATTAAGAGGAAATTCTTGTTTGTGAGGGTGGTGAGACACTGGAACAGGTTGCCCAGGGAAGTTGTGGCTGCCCCATCACTAGAAGTATTCAAGGCCAGGGTGAATGGGTCTTAGAGTGACCTGGTCTAGTGTGAAGTGATCCTGCCTGTGGCAGGGTGGGTTGGAACTTGATGATCTTTAAGGTCCCTTCCAGCCTGAACCATTCCATGATTCCTTTTCTCGTAAGACTCATTTTTGAAGGTAAGAAAACCTCTTGCAGGTTTATGAGTTACCTTATGCACACACTTGCAGCTGTTCTTCTGTGCAACTTTAAGGCAGTGAGTTGGTGATGACTTTGGTTATATTTCTTGCAGTATACATTAAATTAATCTGTCGTGGTAAAGCACTGAAGCCCCAAAACCATGAAAGCCCTGCAGTCCTGTTTATTAGCACCTCTTTCTTGTCATGTGTCATTCATTTAAAATGTTGTTTTTCGCACATTCAAAATCACCTGTGGATTTTTCTCAAGAAGCTGCTAGTTTCTTCAAGGTTTACAAACTATTAATAGATTACTACTGGTATTACAGAATCATGGGATCGTCAGAGTTGGAAGGGACCTCTAGAGATCACCTAGTCCAACTCCCCTGCTAAAGCAGGATTGCCTAGAGCACATTACTCAGCACTGCATCCAGGCAGGTCTTGAAGATCTCCAGAGAAAGAGACTCCACAACCTCCATGAGCAGTCTGTTCCAGTGCTCTGTCACCCTCACTGTAAAGAAGTCTTTCCTCATATTTGAATGAAACTTCCTGTGTTCCAGCTTGTGCCCATTGGCCCTCGTCCTGTCACTGGGAACCACTGAAAAGAGTCCGACTCCATCCTCCTTTAACACACCCTTCAGAAACTTATAAGCATTCATAAGGTCTCCTCTCAGCCTTCTCTTCTCCAGGCTAAAAAGTCCCAGCTCTCTCAGCCTTTCCTCATAAGGGAGATGTTCCAGTCCCTTAATCATCTTTGTTGCCTTACGCTGCACTCTCTCCAGCAGTTCCCTGTACTCTTGAACTGGGGAGCTCAGAACTGGAGGCAGTATTTCAGTTGTGGCCTCACCAGTGCAGAGTAGAGGGGGGAGAATGACCTCCCTCGACCTACTGGCCACGCTCTTCCTTATGCATCTCAGAACTCCATTGGCCCTCTTCGTAACAAGGGCACATTGCTAGCTCATGGATATTTTCCTATCTACCAGGACCCTCAGATCCTTCTCCTCAGAAGTGCTTTCTAGCAGATCCAACCCTAACCTATATCAGTACCTGGAATTTTTCCTCCCCAGGTGCAGGCCCCTACACTTGCTTTTGTTAAACCTCATTAGGTTCATCTCTGCCCAGCTATCCAGCCTGTCCGGGTCAAGCTGGATGGTGGCACAGCCTTCTGGAGTGTCAGCCAGCCTTCCCAGGTTGGTATCATCAGTGAACTTGCTGAGGATAGTCAGTCCTCTTGTCCAGGTCATTGATGAATATGTTGAACATCAGTGGACTGAGTATTGACCCTTGGGGGACACCATTGGTTACAGACCTCCAACTTGACGAATGGAGCTGAAGCAGCTTCATTAATTGCAACTCTCTGAGTCCTGTCACGCAGCCAGTTCTCAATCCACCTCACTGCCCTCTCATCTAGCCCACACTTCCTCAGTTTCCTAATGAGGATGTTAGGGGAGACAGTGTCAGAAGCCTTGCTGAAGTCAAGGTAGATGACATCTGCTGCTCTCCTCTCATCCAGCCATCCAGTTATAACATCATAGAAGGCAATCAGATTCATTGAGCATGATTTACCCTTAGTAAATCCATGTTGACCACTTCCAATAATTTCCTGTTCTTTAAGGTGTTTGGAGATGACATCTAAAACAAGTTGCTCAATTACCTTCCCAGGGATGGAGGTGAGACTAATCTGCCTGTAGTTCTCTGCCTTTCTGATTTTCCCCGTGTAGCTTCGCTACATCGTGGTATTCCTCATGATTTCCTTATATTCCTTATGATCTCTTTTCCAGAGATCATAAACTTTCCTTTTATTCCTGAGGTCCAGCCAAAGCTATCTATTTAGCCAGACTGGTCGTCTTCCCCTTTAACTTGTTTTACAGAACCTGGGGATGGCCAGGTTGTAAGCTTTTAAGAGCTGTGCTTTTAAGAGTTCTTCCTTGAAATATGACCAGCCTTTCTGGGCACCTGTACCCTTCAGGACTGTCTCCCAAGGGACACTCCCATGTTCCTAAAGAGGCCAAAGTCTGCCCTTCGGAAGTCCAAGGTGGCAGTTCTGCTGGCTCCCCATCTTGTTTCTGCAAGAATTGAAAACTCTGTGATTACCCAATTACTCTGCCCATGTCTACCTTCAACCTTTACATCCCCCACAAGGCCTTCTCTGGTAATAAGCAGCAGGTCAAGTAGGGTACTTTCCCTGGTTGGCTTTCTCACCAGCTGTGTTAAGAAGTTGTCTTCCACACACTCCAAGAACCTCTGGAACTAATCCCTCTCTGCTCTGATATTTTATATATATATATGTATATTGGCAATTAATTGACATTTATTTGAAGTAATCTAATTGGAAGATTATTAAATCTACCAATGTGTCAATCATTCTTCCTTTCTATGAAGATGACCACTGGTCTGCAGTATGATAGTGCTGTTGCTGCTCGATTCTTTGTTTGCTTGCTTTCTTGCTTAAGGTGGAATAATTTTTCCGTGTCCACTTTGTGCATTATAATAACAAGAACTGGAAGGTATGTGAAATATTGGTAAATGAAGTAGTCTACATGTGTATTATATGTAAAAGGAAATGTCTGTAGTAGATAGCTTTTAAATGACAGTGTTCTTTTAGACTGGTGAAAAATCACAGGTAAGTTTACATTTTTAATATTTTGAAGTGAAATTTACCATTGCAAACAGTGCCACCTCAGCCATCTCTATTGCATTTGCTTTCCTACACATCAGTTTCTGTTTCCCTGCTTCCTCTGCTTGTAGGTTTTTTTTATGAGGAAGGAATATTGCCTTTCCACTGAAAAGTAGGTGCAGTGATTGCAAATCTAGTGGAATGGGAGGTATTAAACTGTTCATACATCAAGCATATTTTTATAGATAACCCTTTCAACACAACTAAATAACAGTGTGAAACATGTTTCATGCCTGGTTTATGCTTGGATCTCTGAGCTCGCAAAGGTTCACCTTGCTTCACTCTAGCAAGCAAACACTCTGTAAGTTCACATAGTGGTCATCACTACACTATCTTGGCAAATCAGGAGCACTGAAAGGACTGTTTGCTGTGCTGAGGTAGAGAATTTTGCAAACATTAAATTTTGAGGGACATTGATTTTATAGCAGCATTATACATGGAAAGGATAGAGACAATATTTGCCTCTTGAATTCTGGATGTGGCTCTATCTTTGTTCTTCTGTTTAGGAACATTTGGTACTTTCAAGAGCTAAAAATAGCTCTTGGCAATGTAAAACTGAACAATATTTCACCCAAAAGATTTCTTTTATTCTTTTATAGATTTATGACCATGCGCAGGAGAAAAACTCCAAGTGAAAGTCTAATTTATAGTCCTGCACTGCAAAACTTCTTACAAGTTTTGCCTTATTTTTATGTTGTTGCTTGCTTTGAAGCTTTGAAGACCGAGGAGTAGTTTAACTGTAATGTCATAACTACTTGGAAAAACAGCATTTCAAACTTAACTTTTTATAAAAGAAAGCTGGGTGCAAGTACAGCTTAAGAGATGTGAATAGTTGGATCTCTTCCTTGTGCATTTGCTTTATCTTTGCATGTAGTGGTTTGTTTTAAAAGTATAGGTTTTTAAATAAACAATCCAAATTTCTACAAATGCAGTTTTCTCTGTACAATAGAACATAACTGTAACCCCAGTGAACTTTGGGTTTGGTTTATTTATTAGTTGTAGTAATAAAAAATGAATGCGTTTGCAAGTCTTGAATCTTGAAATAAGTAGAATAAAGGTATGAGAAATGTGATACTGAAAAGATTTGGCTGGATGCCCATTGGACAACTTGAAAGCAAATGATTTGAGTGATGTGGAAAAGAGCAGTGATTTAATGCCCTCCATTCAACCAGCTAAGTTTACCTAAAAAGCTATATTTTTTTGAGGAGCTCAAAAACCTTTGAGTTTTCTCCGTTGAAAACTGTAAGAAAAATAAGTCAAATTTAACTTTCCACTTCTAAACACCAACATTTTTGTTTCAGGGGGATAGACATTTTGGGAAGAGATTGGTTGAATTATTACCAGATTTTGACTCATAGGGTCACTATGGACAGAAGGAAATACTTTGTATGGAAAGCCAAGGATTTATTGTTAGTTTAGTCGAAGAACTATCATTATTCCAGTTTCAGTAGTTGAAAATTATATGCAGTCAAAGGGGCACCACTGGGTCCTAAGGTTAGTAGCAGCTGTTGTGATTAGAGTAGGGGAGCAGTGACCTGTGAGCATCCTTTACCAGGCTACTGGTGATATCTTCCTCTTTCACATAGGATACATCTTGGGTTGTTCTCATCAGTTTGCCAGCATGCTTTGGAGCTTGTGTTGGGCTGTAATTTTGCATTACAACCAAGGGTGCTGTATAGGATATGCTTTACATGTGCTGATACTGTCTCTTTTTTCTCCTTTTACCCCTAAGGCAGATTTTACACAAAGTGCCCAAAGGTGCATTCATCTGATGGCCGGTCATAGACCACTAGACAAGTTGCTTCTAGCCCTTGGGCCTCCAGGGTCAGTCAGGGCCTCTACCTTCATCTACCTTCTGCATTTAATTGTAGGGTCACAGGCAGTCTACTGTTTATAAGTGGCAAAACCATATTTAATAGGTGTTACGCAACACAGTTGTACAAGGCTAAGCAAAAGGTAAAGCAAAGTGGGTAGAGTTACCTGAACCTGGATAATTTCTGTTCAGAGTTAAAGGAAGTCTCCAGACAGGAGAAGGCAAGACCCTCAGGCCTGTGGTGTTAATTTAGTGATAAGCCTGTAGCCTGTCACAAGAAACAGACGTACTTTATTTCTGTGTCTCCAAGGCCCTTAGGGGATTGGTGTTTATATTCTCCTTCACTTGGCAGGTTGTATTTCTTCCACCTTCTCCAGTTACCCTTCAAAAGGAGAAGATTTGCAGAGCTACCAGGCAGGCATCATGGTAGCACCGAGGTCTAAGGGTCTGGGCAGGATTTTATCCAGTTAATCCTGACAATTAGTGAGAGAAGGGAGAGAGAATGTGGCAAATGCCCTTTGAGAGAGAAGAAAGAGAAAACTCCAAAGAACTTCAAAACAGCAAAATGTAGGAGAACCAAGAAGCACAATTTATGATAAAGTGCTAATGAAGGGAAGGAAATGCAGGAGAACGATGATCAGAGAAGTAAATGCAGTTTCCCCAGTTGCAGGCCTCAAGAAGTAATGAGCTGAGCACTAAAATCAATGTCATTTACTAAGTGCAGTACTAAGTTTCTGAGCTCTTACGCAAGATTTGGGAAATACTTTCAAGCCTTCTTTCACAATTGTAAGTAAAATAATATTAACTTTTTTTTTTTTTAATTTTTAATGAAAGCTGAAATTCTAGCTGAATGATAAAATTGTAAGACTGTGGACTTTAAGAATAAGGACTAAATAGTCCAAGAATTAAAAAAATACACATATTGGCAACAGTATGTGCTTGCTTTCACAAAGCAATAAGCTGACAGAGTGAGGAGATGAGAAATGTCAGCGTTACTCGTAGTTTCACCCCTTAAAAATGTCTCCTAGTGCATGCGGCCATCTGTACATCTCCTGCTCTCCTGCATTTCAAATCTTCTTATCTGAATAACTTCAGCAAGTACCTTAGATAATCCAGTAGGTTACTGACTTCATGAGTTCAAGGGTTCTGGGAATTAATGGTGACAGTGAAGATAATAAGTGAAATGTTAGGTCATTAATGATGTTCAGAAAGATGATTGTATCTATCTGGAGTTTGTATCTCTGAAAACATTATATAAAACATCTATAAAAGGTACAGATGCCTGGAAAAGAGACTTCAGCTTACTAAGAAAGAAACCACTTTTGTTGTGAGCAGCCTTAGTTCTGTCTGTCCAGTGACTGCACAGCCAGATTTGTGTGAAGAACCTTATAGAAAAGCCATACAGCATCTAGATTTAGTCACTGCTGTCATATTTCTATATTTAAGCAAGAGTTATTATAGAAATACTCCTTTTAAAGTAATACCAGTGTCACATGAGGCTTATCTCAGAGGACTGTTTGTATCTCTTATGGTTATGACCTAAATTATCTATATTTAGAGCACATCACAGATCTTAATACTTGTGACTTCACAGTTTCTACTGTGAACTTCAAAGTTTAGTCAACCACGCATGCATTCAAGTAGCAATATAAGCTTCTTTATTGTGACCTTTTAGACCCGTGGAACATTTTTTCATGATAAAATACTCCCATGCCTTAAGCTGGGTACACATCAGAGAGAGAACAGAGACAGAACTGTTTACCATGATCTTAGTCTATGTATGCTCACTAGTTACCCTTGTTTTGTGTTATTCTGGTAAAAATTTGGTATATTTGGTATGTTAGTAATTTTTGTATTTTTACGGTAGGGACTTACCGTTTCCTTCTTGAAAGATGTATTATTTGGGATTTCTGTCTCTCCAACTCCTCCTTTGAGACTGGTTCTTCAATGCGATGCTCTTTGAACTTGAAGTTATATATGTGATTTCTTAATTACCCTTTGTGATGCTTGGTCATTTTTTTTTCCAGAACTAATGTTAAATGAAAGGTAATTTATGATTATTGCATTAAAGTAATTGCCTTTGCAATTGGTACGTTTTTAGCACATTAGTTGCAAAGGTTACTAATGGAAGTAGTAACATTAGATGGAGGACAGTAACCCCACTAAACTGGAATTAGTTATATAGTCATGTTCTTGAATAGCTAATGGAAATTCAAGATTATTATGTTAAATGCAAGGCTATTAACGGTGAATTAATATAATGCAAAAAAGAACCTTTTCTGTTTTGAGCACTCATTTGATTATCATGTCTTTATAAAACACATTTTTATTTTAAATTAACAATAAATATGCGTTCAATGCAGAAGGTTTATCATACTTTGAAAACATTCAATTAGTTAGTTATGTTCTCCTGTCATGATAGTACCTTAGAGGATACTTTGTAACTGATTTTTACCCTAAAGATTATTGTAACTTAAAAAATTCTACTTCTGGTTGTCCAGTTGAACTTTCTGACAGATATACAAGTTGTCTGCTGCCATATGTCAGAGGGAAAACTGAGTGTCTAATTCCTTACAAGTTTGGGTGAAACTACTTAAAGAATTAAAATTCCTTCCCCTCCTCTCTGACGCACACCCACCCCCCCCACCCACACAAC
>VZTM01042757.1:0-29805 GCA_013400555.1 Jacana jacana | reverse complement strand
AAAAAAAAGACTGAAATAGAATAACTTCTGGGAAGTTATTGTTATTATTTATCCTTATTCTTATGTAAATTAAGTAAAACTATTCTTACAGTTTTCTAAAAGTCATAATTTGCTTATAATTTGATTAAAACCTATGACTCCCTAATTCAAATAAATTTTTAAGCATCTTTTGAGTCAAGTCTTAACTTTTGATCAGCACAGCTTAGTTACATATTGGAACGAGTAAATGAAATAAAAATCGCTATCCTGTAGCACAATTTCACTTTTTATGTTAGAAATAGAAAATTGGTCAAAAGGCAGAAGTAGAGGCTGGGGTCTGTCATTTGTGGACTGCTTACAAAATTAGGCAAATATTGAAGTGCTTTTCTGTAGCTAATTTTCAGTAGCAGCCTTTTCCATGGCGTAACCAAGGATGGAGACCAGCATCTCTGCTAACAATATCTGCTTAGTATTAACCCAAAACACATTAAGATCCTGTACATATTTATTGAAATACTTAAATAATGCACATACTGTCTATACGGGTTTGGTTTGTAGCTGAGTTATACAGGAGGGTGGGAAATACTGTTTTGTGCCCTGTGTGGAGGCATGAGCTTCCCCAGAGACTGAGCAGGCTGCAGCCTAAGAGAGCCACTGCAATGGGGACACGTTTTCAGAGTAGCACCAGTGACAGCTGTGTCACCCTGTCCCTTGGGGCCAGAGCTGGCTGTGCTCTTAAGGATCTGGGCTTCCTTCTTTGTCACCATGCCATTTGACAATGAATAAACACTCATTAAGTTTAATAAGGATTTTATAACCTGCATTTTGGTCAAGACAAATACAGTATTTTCTCAGTTGTTACAATGCATACTTGCATTTTTCACTTGTGTAGCTTTCTGTCATGGTTTCCTGTGCCATTCAGTCTTCCTTGGACATGCATGTAGAAGATGACCATGCTTCAATATACTTAAATAAGAAGATTTTGTCAGGTATTACCTTGCTGAAAGGGCAGTGTAAAACCAAGACTGATCCTGCTCATTTTAACTGGCCAAGGAATCACGTTCTCTTCCCCTGCAAAAGTAGCAAGCAGAGCTCAGAAAAGTTATTTAATGATGGCAGGATTTCCAAACACTGCAACCATGAAATTTAGCTCAAAATCTGCTATTGGTTCCTGTTCTCTCGGAAACCAGGAAGGTGCAGGGATATGATACTGAATGGGAGGAGGCAGTCAGTGAGAGGACTGCAGCAGTCAGTGAGATTTCTGGGGAACAGGACTGCCAGAGGCAAAGAGAGCAGCCGGGTTGGAAAGGCCAAAGCTGGACTGGGCAATGGAGGGGGTTTTTGTCCTTTCCCCACACAGCCTGGCACCCAGGCAAGCAACAGCGGCTTTGGCTGCTGCTTTGCCCTAGGGTGGAGAAATCGAGTCAAGACAGTGACATCCAGGAGCCTGTTAGGAACTTCTCTAAGCTCCAAAAAGGTCTTTGAGGGCCAAGAGGATGCACACAGATAAAGCTGGAGAGCTCCTGAATGTCCTGGTGGGAAAAAGGAATTCATGCTGTGTGAAGGGCTACAGTATTCATTTTGAGGATAGGAACTGCTGAAGTGCAAAGGAGTGACAGATCATCACTGAACTGACATATCTTTGTTGCTACTTTCTTTTATGTCTTCTGTCTGGAAGCAGTTACCCTGTATGCAAGTTGCCTGAAAAGGTGAACAGAAAACTCACACATCTTTTATAGTATATGTAAAAAAAAGGTAGATAAGTCACAGTTTTCTTCCTGTTATGCCAAAATATTGTTGTATTGTCTTTTCAGAGGATACCCTTTAACCTGCACCTTGAAGACTGTAGTTACTTGCGAATTTTCTCATTTTCCTCGGTATGTAATGGACAGAGTAGCAATTTCTAAGCCTTAGAAGATTTTAGTCCATTCTTTCATATGCGTTGCCCATTTACAGACATGCCAGGTTTGATTTAACATGGGAGTTTACTTTCCTGGCCTTTTGGTCTTTTTCTAGTGTTGGCACGGCACTGAGTACAAGTTTTATTGTAATGAACTGAATTCTTTTTTTCTTTAAAGTCAGACTTTGATAGCTTGAACTTTGTTCATGATGGCATTCATCCACATTCAGTAATGTATATGTAAGATGAAGAAGGAAAAGAAGACCTATGCCACTGTGATCTAATACAAGAGTTCCTTTATAATTAAAAACAAAACAACAAAAAAAAGGTAAAGGTAAAATCTTCAGGGTACTTGAAAAAGCTTATGAAATGCTGATGGGAGAGAAATGACAAGGCAAGGGGTTCTAGCCATGTTAGAGGATGTGAAAGCTAGTCTGCTACTATTACTCTTTGGTTAACCACTTTTGATATGGTGAACTCAAAGGTTAAAGGTTTCATGTTGTTTGCTCCTTCCCTCTTCCTTCTGGGAACAGTCGCGTCCCTTTTCTTGGTTTGATCCTGACCTCATGAGGCATTTTCCCAGGAATTAAAGTCCCCTCCCTCTGTTCCCTGCTCTTCTCATCCCATGGGACAGTGCTTCTCTCAGCAGTCTTATTAAATATCCCCCTCTGAGAAAAAGGATGTAACTTCCAAAGTCTTTTCACTGGGGTGGTAGGATTTTCTCTTTCCATAGAGAAAACAATATTTATGATGGAGGATCTGCTGGGTGCTTGTGTTTGCTATGCTTTTAAAGGCTCTAAGCTTTTCCTAAGCCTCTCAAGGGTTACTGGGTCAGCTTTGGCTTCTGCTTCCTGAGGAGTTCATTGGTTGGTTTCAAATCTGGTGTAATGTACTAAGCCAGTGAAAGACAGCTACTTGCATTTTTCACTTGTGTAACCCAGAGCAGAAAAACACTCTCACAGGTTGCTTGAAAGAGCACAGGTTTTTCACAGAATACCCTGGTGTTACCTTTTGTCGCATTTAATACTTAATTAGATATATAGGATAATAACTACAGTTTGTAGACTCTAGACTCTTTTTCATACTGAATTTCTCTTTGTTGAGGCTGTCATGCTACTGTACCATCAAAAACAATGGAGTTCTCCAGTACTACAATGATTTTTTTTCTGAGTGTCACTTTTGATTGATTGCAAAGTGGGGTTGATATTTGTGCTTTAGTTGTGCTATTTGCATATTTTTATTTTGCTTTCACTTGCTCACCTGTCATCACAAAACTTAAGAGAACTTACTATGTATGAAATTCTACTCCCTCTTTCAAATTTGTGTGAAAGACTGAGAACTTACTAGGTGCAGGAGTCATGGTGTGTGGGATGGCTGCACAGGTGAGAGCACCTGGGCACAGTCACCCGCAGCCTCTGATTGTGATGCTGGGAGCCTCATTCCCTTGGGAACCTAGTGTAAAAAGTCTCAGGAACACTTTTTCTTTTGTTTACTGCTTTCCCATAATTCCAGTGCTTCTAAATGTCAAAAGCAAAAACAAAACAAAAAAAACCCCAACCAACCAAACAAAACCCCAAAACCAGAACCAAAACAGTCTCAATACAAAGACCAGTATAAAACAAATGTCCTCTTATTCAATCTGAATTCAAAAATGTCTAATTTGATCCTGTGCAGGAGAAGAAAAAAAGAAGTAAATATCAGTCTGGACTATAAAAAAGGGGGAATGGAATTGTTACTTCCAACTTAAACTGCTTATCCCCTTTGCCTTTGACTTATTACATAAAATGGGAATAGACAAAAGGAATCAGTTTACAGTTGTAACTCATGAGAAAAGTTACATGGTGCTTATTTTATACCTCCAATTGCAAAAGTGCAAACTGGAAAAGATAGAATTTATTCTGGAAATTTATTTTTTTTATTAGTCGGACACAACAAAAAAACCCAAGTTGACATCTAGTGTGGCAGACTTGCTGCCTTACTAGCAGCTGGTTCTGGCCCTGGGAACACAGCCAGAGCCCATCCTGCCACCCACAGCTGTGCTTGCCAGGATTCAGTTGTTTCATGCCCACCTGACTACAGTCCTGTGGTCAGGGAGGATGAGGAGCATGACAGAAATATCTCACTGAGACCAGGCAACTGTTCATCAAAACGGCTCGGCTGCTTTGATAGCTGCATTTGATTGTGACATTGAGTTTTTTGAGATGCTGGTCACTTTAACAGATTATTCTCCCTCTCTGTGACCCCTGAGACTAACACGTACACGTTTCAACAAGAAGGTCTGCCAAGCTACATAGAGCAGGCAGAGAGCGGACAGTTTGGCACTTTAGATATGCTTATGACCTTCCTTTAGTGCTTGGCACAACAGTTGAAGGTGATGGGGGAATGTGGGGGTGGACAGAGCAGGGGAAAGTACAGCAGGAAAGGGAGGAGAGGGAATGAATTTTAAAATATTTTTTGAGCACTCGGCTCTGTCTTTACTTTACTGGCTGCTGTGCCTTTGCCAGCTGGGGGGGAGCTCTGTAGTAACCATGTCAGAGGTAAAGCTAAAGGCCACATCTACTGCTACTTCTATTAATTCTCTCTGTAAGCAGTGCTGTGATGCAGGGTGGTACAAGCTCACATGTTAGTCCAGCTTCAAGGAGCCTGGCAAGCTCGGTCAGCTGCTGCTCAAAGATAAGTGACAGAACAATGTCCCGTAAATTTTCCAAAGACAAGTGACGGAACAGTGTCCCACTGATTTCCATCCTAACATGCTCTTTCATGGTTTAAGCTCTCTTCTTTTCTCTTCTCTTCTTTGCCTTTTTTATTTATTTCTTTTTCCTCTGTGACAGTTTTATCAGTCCTCAGGGTATTTTAAATGTCACATTTCTGGTGGGTGTGAAAAGCTTTGGATCAGCAAGTTTCTAACGCTTCCTTGTCTGGTCCATGGAGGCGAAGGCACGGTTACCCGACCTTCCTGCACTAGCTTCTCTGCAGCAGATAATCCTGAAACAAAATGCCCTCTGGAGTACCACCTTTTTCACATCTCTTGTCCTTTTCCCTGCCTCTTTTTTTGGCAGTCTGGGTGTTGAAATCTCTGCGCTATCTGGTTTAGGATTGAGACCAACCTGAGGATAGCAGGTACCTGATGCTTTTCTTTTCTCTCTGTGCTTTAGATTTTGTGGGTTGAATCTGGGGGTGGAGCTGAATACTAACCTCAACTTCTTGGTAATGTCCTTCGGGTTCAGCCATTCAGGATGTCTAGCTATTCTTCTGGCTCCTCTGAGCTTCCATCTCCTGACAGTTCCCACTTTTTTCTGCCTTTTTGTGACCTTTCTGCTCACAGATACACCTGCTACCATCGTGATCAGCTTTATCTGTTTCTCTTCCTTATAAACACGGGAACCCCCTTTACTGTATGGAATCAAGGATGGCTTTATGGACCACTTTTCCACACTTCCTGTGTCTCAATAAGTTGCTATCTGACCTACTACAGACTGACATTTTCTCTGTGAGTTGCTCCCTGCACGTCCCTGGAGGGGACCATCTCTTCAGCATTAATCTAATCCTTTTACCCACAGGGTCGGGGATCTTGGCCTGTGCTTCCCACCAAGGCTTGTGACCTCCCACACTTGTAAGCCTTTGTGACAGCCTCACACATGAGGCAGAATGTTGTCCTTTACCTACAACCAGTCTCAGTGCTGGAGGTTAGCATGCTATTTCTCCAATCGCAAAAGATGCCCAAGTGCTTCTATATTTTCTTCCCTTCCTTTTTTGCTGTCTTCCCACATGTTCCCATAAACTGTTACTAGTTCTCCAAGTTACCTGCTTATAGATTTATTTGCTCAAAACTTAGTGGTACTCTGGGGCTGCTCTGGCCCAGGCAGAAGTAACTTTTGATGTAAATTGGTGTGAGCTATGTCACTTGGAGACATGTTGAAATATACCTAGAGCTTTTTGTTTCACTGGTGAGGCAGCACACCACTATTTCTCTCTGCTTTCTCTCTGTTTCATACAGAGGACAAATCCTTCATATATTAAAGAAAAGTGATAGCAATATGTACTTTTTTTTTATGTCTGTGAAACCGCTTAGTGAGATTGGGGGCATACAGAACCCTTGCATGGGATTCCTTCCTTTCCATATCTTCTCTCCAAGCTGCCATACCACCTAGAAGTTAAGTTTCTCTGTCAGTAAAGTGTCGTGACCTGGGTTGTCTAGAAGTGATGAACAATATCCAGATGCTTAGTCTGTGGGCTGTCTCACTCCTCCCTAGAAGATGATGTACCGCATTCACTACCTGAGATATCTGAGTTGCAGCTCCTTCTAACTTTCCTGGGTCTATGTTCTACAGCTGCACTCTCTTCAGTGAGCAGTGTCTCCACCTGAACTGTTGCAACTCATAGGCCTTGGTCAGCTCATCTTTTAGGAGCAATCTGCCTGTGCAGGAGGACTTGCCTCTCCTTTCTTGTCACTCAGTTCCTCTGCCATGGTCTTCTCTCCTCCTTCTTACCACAGTGACAGGAACAAAGAAAAAAGAAAAAAAAGTTATTGCTGAAATCTTACCATGAAATCTGTTCAAAACTTCTTAAATATAAAACAAGAATAAAGGGCTTCATGAAACTGGGAAAACTCAAAATGAGAAAGGTGGCTTCTGCCCTGGGTAAGGTTGGCCTTTTCTTTAAGGCTTGTTTTCTGCCCGGCAACCTAGTAACATTTGTGGTTGAAATAAACTCCACCTTGTCTCTTTTAGGATCCAAGAAAAAAAAAGTCTTTCCTTCTGTCACTTTTGGCTTAGTCTTTTTTTATGCTTCTCTCCCTGCCTGTGTATTGGCTTTGTCAGATGCATATGAATGCTTTTATGAATTTTAATATATAGCACTTAGATGCTACATTAATAAGCACATGCCAAGTTTATAGAGTTACTAAGTAACTCAATACATGGCTCTATATTTATGTAGAGCCTGTCTATTTGCTCTGTGGACAAAAAGCAGGTAAAAAAAAATAGTCTCTAGATATATCTCTGTTCATAGAAAACAAAAGCGTAAGACAAGCAAGAGAGAACAGATTAGCTGTGCTGGTGACTCCATGAAGTCCAACAGAAGTTTGACCAAGCAAATGGAAGTAGTGAAACAGAGAGATAGCTTAAGTGTTTTGCAAATATAAAGTTCTACAGTCCATTGCCTGGTGACTGACATAATCTTTCTGGGTCTTTTATCTTGTTCTTTTCAACTTTTTTTTTTTTTAATATTTAAGTAGTGTTAAACGGTCACACTTTCGACATAACTGGCAAAGACTGGAGATAGGTCTAAAATTAAATGAGTTTAATAAGAGTGACATATTTTGTTTTTTAAAGTAAACTCATGTAAATGTGAAAGAGCTCAAACACTAACATAAAAAGAAGACTTAGAGATCACAAGGCATTCCCAAGAAGTCTGTTCTATATCAACTCAGGATGAGCTGTAGCTAAACAGTTCTTTATAGATATTTGGGTAGCTTCTTCTTAAAACCTCTGGGAATTAAAAACTAAGTGCAGTTTCTCCGTTCTTCATGCTGCTTTCTGCACTTCTAATCACCATTGCTGAACCTGTCCAAACCATTTATCTTTTTTCTTAAATCCTCTTGAGGCACTTGCCTGAGATGGTGCAGCATGTGAAGCCTCAGCCCCTCTTGAACCCTGTTCTGGGCCTTGAGGGATGTACAGTTGCCTGATCATCCTCCATGGGGTAGTGTCTTTCACACATGATAGTCACTTTGAGTAGTGATCCAGTCCTTAAAACCTGTCACTAGGACAACCATCGAGTCAGTTAAACATTTCTTACTTGCAGTGCTGTCTAGTCACCTGCTGCTTTCCTGATTAAGTTGCAGTTTATTTTTCATTTGGATCATTATTCCAATTTAGAAAGACAGTTTTGAAGACTTCCTGCTTTCTTCCACTTTTCTTTTAGTTTCTCTCAGTTCAGTATAATTTGTAAATTTAGCGAGACTCTGTATCCCATCATCCAAATAGTTAATAGAAATACTGAGTTATAATGGACAAGTTGTAATGCACAAAATCAATTAATCCATCTTCCATATTTGCTAGCAACCTACCATTAACTTTTCCAATCCATTGTGCAGTCCCCTTATTTCAGCAATACTTTTAGAGCTTGCTTGTGAGACTATTAGAGGAACAAAGCTCAGAGCATTAATGAGTCCAGCAGAGAGAGGATTTTCTGGTGTCCTTGTTATCTTCTGCTTTCTTTGCATAAGGTTTGTATTTTAATTATGTTCATCTAGAAACTCAAATTAGCTAGATTGTTTTTCCATTTGTCATAGTCCTTTTCCCCCCACTTCCTATGGCTCAAAGATCTCCAGAGCAATATGCTGGAATATAATTAAACTTCTATCTCACCTGTGCTTTTCTTTCTCTCCTTTATCATCAGGGTGTTTTGGGGGGGGTTGGGGTTGGTTTTATTTGGTTTTTGGGGGTTTTTGTTGGGCTTTCCCACCTTAAAATATGGAGTAACAATGAGCTTTTATAAAATTGAAGACTAAACCAAATATACATGGTAGATCTGTTTTGTAAAGTACATAGAGTTTTGGATCTTTCCTTTAGGAGAGAGAACTCTTTTTCTTGATCCACTTTTTACTGTTAATATATATTAAAGCAGGAGGAAAAAAATATTTTTATATTGCTAAATGATTGTATACAATTTTATACTGTTTCCCCCTCCTAATTGTTGGTTCTATTGTATTGATATACATTTCCCCTTTAACATTTTTTCTTATATTTCAGGTTATCTACTTTCTATTTTTTTTCTTATGGGTTATTTTGTGCTTGTGCCCTTAATATTATTTCACTGAGGACCTGTCGCTTTCCTGAATTAATTTTTTCCTTGAGAACTGGTTCCCATGGGGAGTAGTTATACTTGAGAATATACTGAAAGTATATTAAAATCTGCTTTCTTGGAGATCATTGCATTCTCCCATTAACACTATTTTCTCACTTTTGGTGAGTTTTTCCATTTTATGAGCACCTGTTTCTCTCCACTTTCATGTTTTTAGACAGTTTCTACCAATTGGTTTAGAAACAAACCTAAAAAAGCCCCTTTTATTTTGTTTTCTGCTCTTGTGTTTTCCAGCACATTCAAAGGTATTGCTCTTGTCACACTTGGTTCCATTCTCAGTAAATGTCTACATAGTTTAAATATGCCAGTAAGACAATGATCTATCTTTATATGATTGATAATTATACAAATAAAACCCTTTTCATCTCCTTCAGGCTTGATTGCTTATATCTCTTCCATTTCCCTTGGCTTTTTCTATTTAGGGTTTGTTTGGTTGGGGTTTTTTCTCCTTAATTTTATCCTTAAATCAGAGGCTTTTGAGGGGCTATCTCACAGTGCATTCTGAACTTTAGAGAAGGTCTACATACTTGTTATTCTAGGCAGCATCTTTCATTTCCTTTCCAGAAAAATCTCCTTCATGTAAATTCTAATTACGCAAATGATCACACCAACTCTTTTTTGTTAATTAAGACATGATTTTTATTATGCAATAGACTTCCAGTTCCTTTCAGTTACCATATTGCTCAGAATACAAAGTGACAGCAAAAAAATGTATGTAAATTGTTTCTATGTAAACAGATAAGTTACTTGTCTTCAGTTTTTAACAAATGAAAGGATGCTGAGGAATTAGGTATACAATCTGCACTGCTTCATGTGAAACCAACCTTTATAAACCCATCATGATATCATGCACTGTATTAAATAAGTATTATTTTACAGTTGGCACTTTAAAACTTCAGCTAATGTTGTATTAAATATAAAAATTGCAAAACTGCATAAAGTTAATATTGTGTTTATATTTATTCATTTTAAGTAGTTTTTATTCCTGTTGTGCAGTAAAGGATTGATTTTAGAAAGAAACCAGTAAAACATGCTTTTGTCTTCTGATGTCTGACTCAAAAAATGATCAAAGCCATAAAAACAAGTACTGGAAGCCTCATGTTTGAAACCAATGAACCAATTTAAAGCTATTTACACCAGCAAAGAGTAATTCTTAGTGATGAAATACAAATGTAAAGTAAGATTAAAATGTATTATTTACGTAGTACCTACTGATTTTATTTTGTTCTTATGAACAGGTTTTATTCACAAAAGTAGGATGTTTTAAAAGCATTGCAGCTTAATATTCTATTTTTAAGCTTCACTCCAGTCTCAATATCTTTAAGCAAATATGGAAATACAATATGGCTGTTGATAAAATTAATTTAAATTAAAAATAACTAAATAAATAGCAGAAAGAAAGAGAAAAAAATAAATAAACAGCATCTTTTTTCCTGTATCCCCTATATCCCTTCATGTACATGATTTATTCCATAATGGCCACTTACAACCTTCTGGTTGACTACCAGCAATTCAAAAAGGATTGCAGGTCTCCTTGGAGTATAGCCAAGGTTTTTATATAATTTTGATATGAAAGGAAAGATACAGAATTTTAAAATTGTTCTTTGAGAAGCTTTAAAGTGTACAGACTTTTAGTTGCTTATGAGTGAACCACATTTGCTGTCCACTAATTCTTTGTATTGTAAATGGCACAGATGTACAAAGGGTATTGAGGTGGGCTTCTATGCACAAAGCTGTATCACCAGATCCATAGTTAATGACATTAACTCTTAATTTCTCTTAATGACTTTAACATTAACTATAACTCTTTATAGAGAAAGGAACTTTGGGAGGAAATTAAAAACAAACAAACAAACAAAAGCACTCCAAAACAGAGGGGAGAGGGGACAAAAAAGTTAAGGGGAAATTGCTGTTGTCAGCTGGAGAAATAAGTGATGGGATCCCCTGATGAGCATTCTCATCTTCCTCTGGGTCTCCTCTACAGTATGTAATGACAAGAAAGAAACTATATTTGGTATTTCTCTAATATAAACTAAGCCCTAAGAAAATAAAGGTCCTCGGTGTTGTCTCTAGGCATATCAAGGATAAGAACATCATAAGAGGCAGTCAACATGGCTTCATCAAGGGGAAGTCATGCTTAACCAACCTGATTGCCTTTTATGAAGGCGTAACCAGGTGCATAGATGATGATAAAGCAGTGGATGTGGTGTACCTTGACTTTAATAAAGCATTTGACACTGTCTCCCACAGCATCCTTGTAGCTAAACTGAGGAAGTGTGGCCTGGATGATAGGGTAGTAAGGTGGATTGTGAACTGGCTGAAGGATAGAAGCCAGAGAGTGGTGGTCAATGGGACAGAGTCTACTTGGAGACCTGTGTCTAGTGGAGTCCCTCAGGGATCAGTATTGGGACCGCTACTGTTCAATATATTCATCAATGACTTGGATGAGGGAATAGAGTGTACTATCAGCAAGTTTGCTGATGACACCAACCTGGGAGGAGTGGCTGACACGCCAGAGGGCTGTGCTGCCATTCAGTGGGACCTGGACAGGCTGGATTGTTGGGCAGGGAGAAATTTAATGAAATATAACATAGACAACAAGTGTAGAGTCTTGCATCTGGGCAAGAACAACCCCAGGTACCAGTATAGGTTGGGAAATGACCTGTTGGAGAGCAGCGTAGGGGAAAGGGACCTGGGGATCCTGGTGGACAGCAGGATGACCACGAGCCAGCACTGTGCCCTCATGGCCAAGAAGGCCAATGGCATCCTGGGGTGTATTAGAAGTGGGGTGGTTAGTAGGTCGCGAGAGGTTCTCCTCCCCCTCTACTCTACCCTGGTGAGACCCCATCTGGAATATTGTGTCCAGTTCTGAGACCCTCGGTTCAAGAAGGACAGGGAACTGCTTGAGAGAGTCCAGGGCAGGGCTACCAAGATGATGAAGGGAGTGGAGCATCTCCCATACAAGGAAAGGCTGAGGGAGTTGGGTCTCTTTAGCTTGGAGAAGAGGAGACTGAGGGGTGACCTTATTAATGTTTATAAAAATGTAAAGGGTGAGTGTCAGGAGGATGAAGCCAGGCTCTTCTCAGTAACATCCAATGATAGGACAAGGGGGAATGGATGCAAGCTGGAACATAGGAGATTCCAGCTAAATATGAAGAAAAATTTCTTCACAGTGAGAGTGACTGAACACTGGAAGGGGCTGCCCAGGGAGGTTGCAGAGTCTCCTTCTCTGGAGACATTCAAAACTCGCCTGGAGGTGTTCCTGAGTAACCTGATCTAGGTGTTCCTGCTCCGGCAGGGGGATTGAACTAGTTGATCTTTCCAGGTCCCTTCCAAACCCTGATATTCTGTGATTCTGTGATTTCTCTAATATAAACTAAGCCCTAAGAAAATAAAGGTCAAGAGAGTTTGGAGATCGGAGGGGAGAAGGGCTTCCCATGAGAACCTCTTGCAACAAAAGGTGGAATGCTGAGTGGGTAAATGACAGATGCTTCTGAATAATGTGTAATACCTGCTGTCTGTGGATAAGACGACTGTGTGTAGACAGGCAGCTGTATCATACAAAGATATTTTCTTGCTTTGGTTGATTCCCTGCTACGACTGAGTGTGGGCTGCTCCACTTGCTTTGGTTCAGCCTGAGGAACTACATTCCTATATACCCACAGAAAATTCAGTCCACTGAGCTGAAAAGAGTAAAGTAATAATGTCTAGAAACCCAAATTAGAATTCTTACTGCCACTTTGCATTTTGATGTCATGTCTCTTTTTCTTACAAACAGAAAATTGTTACAATTCTATGTCGCTTTATTTCATACCTTTTGTAATAACTCTTGCTGCATCCAACCTGGAATTAAACCTTAGCAGTTCTATGGCTATAATAGGAGTAAGGTTTATTGCCAGCTAGTGTTTCATCTGTTGGCTGGATGACTAGCTGTGCACCAGCTGTATAATATATTCTGTAAGGATATCATCATCACAGCACTTCACTCTTGCCTCTCATACACCCACCAGGAAACTGGCTTTATCATGTGCTCCGAGCAAGAAATCCATATGAGATGTCTACAGGAAAAGTAAATAAGAATATTAGGAAATATTAAAGAGAAATAATTCCATTTATAGCATGTTACTGTGAGAGAGTGTTTTTGGACACTCTTCTGGACATAGGATGAGAACTCACATAAAGCATCTTTAGGCTCTGGTGATGGGCTGTTCTTGGCATGGCTCAAAGAATGGCCCAGAGCCTGGCTTTTAGATGTTGGCTTCTCCCCTGCATGATTCTGGGGGGTTCCTGGCTTATGTCAGAGAAGCCCCAGTGCTGCTCTAACTTAATGCTAAGTCTTTGGAGGATTTCTCTGGAAAAAGGGACCTCCAGAACATATGGGTAAAGCTGTTGACACTTCCTATAATCGGGCAGGAGAACTGCAGTACAATAGCAGCTCTGCTGGTGCTAAACCTTCTGGGAAGTCTTCCATGCAAAGAGAAGGGGAAGGGGTGAGCACTCACTGGTCTCCCAGATGTGCACGGCCACAGTGTTGGCCAGGTGGAGGACTCAAGTTGTGCACTTCTGCCCAATGGACAAACAGAGGATTACAGTAGGGTTATAAAAGATGAAATTAATAACACAAAATGTATTCTTTTTTTTTGTCCTTCTGCCAAAATAAAGATATGTAGCGTAATATTTTTTATATTTTGAATTATCTTCAAGTAAATTTTATTTTAAAGAAAAAGAAAAAAAATCAGATAAACTATGTTTCTGATTAGTTTTGTTTTATATAGCTCTAGTTCCCAAGTCTCACAGTTCTGCTTTCAGCAAATATTTGAGAAGAGCACAGCCAAAGTGTGCTTCAACTCTAGTGCTGTTCCTCTTACAGAATATTAAACCATTTCTAGTCTGCTAATTCTGCAGTTGAAGTTTCAAGAGTTTTTTTGCAGTGGGTATACAGATTTCAGTTGTATTTGTGGTAAATTAAAATGTCAGCATGACACTAGAAATGTATTACTTAAGGGATCTTTTTGCCATGTGTTTTATTTAAGCACAGAAAATTCTACATATGTACACAAAGTTAAACTAAAAACCCCCAAACTAAGTGTACAATGTCAGATGCTCCAAAGCTGGAATAGGAAAGATGTAAGGTGGACTGTGCTAGCTTAAGTTTCCTTCCTGTGCATATCTATAATATAATGTAGATTTTACCATATAGTCCTATTATATTTACCAAGCAGCTGTTGAGTATTTTTTTTTTATCTTCTTGTTCTCTTTCTTGATTTGGCCCAGTGCTGTGTTTATTGCATATTGAGAGGAGTATTCGCTTCTCTAATGATCTTTTGGTTTTGTGGGGCCTTGTGCAGAAGCAAGCTGAATGCTGTGCAATCATTGATTTGTCTTTATAGTGTTGCAGCTGGACTGCTAAGTCACAGATTGAGATCAAAAGTTTCCATTAATATTGAGTGACAATTTGGGAAACCTTTCATCCATAACACTGAGTAGTGGGTAGGATTTGGTGTGCCTAGACAACTAGGGATCGGTGCTTTAGTTCCCTACTTGCAGGGAAGAGAGAGGCAAAAGATGATTCATGCTGATTCATGCCATTTTAAGAAAGATAAACCATCGCTTAGAGACTGCTTGCCTTTTTATGTTGGTCTGGGTGAACCTAACTCTTTGATGGCAAAAGTTAATCCATCAGAGGAGTATAGTATAGATAGAGGATAGTATAGATAGCTCCTTGTGTATCACAAATTCTTGAACTATCCCAAGGGGACATCCATCCTGCATGCAAATAAGATGTAGTCCTGGGGCAGGGGGAAATGTGTGATTATGAAGTCAATGGTTGTACCATAACATAACACTGTACATCATGATGGCCAATTTAAAGAGACTCCCATTTCCCTAAGTTAAAAGTACTTCCAATTTCCCTTTTCCTAAGGTTGGGATGTTTAACTTTCAACTTTAATGAGTGTTCTTTTAGCACAGCTTTAAATGTACACGCTTTGTGTTATAATTTCTGTAATCCTTATCTAGGCTGTCAAGGAGATTTGCAGTAGAGATTCCATTTAAATATAAGAAGTAGCTCATATAGGGTAAGACCTACAGAAACAATAGGTACTCAGGTGAAGAGTAGGATAGCATAAACTTCGGCCATAAAATGTAATCACCCAAAAAGGGGTAGGCACATAGAATAAGGTGTAGTGTTTACCGTGTGCTAAAATAATATCTTAGGTTTTGTTCAGCATATTAGTAAAGAGCTAATATAACATTTGACTTTTCAAATTCTTAAGTATCATCCTTGGAATATATAGATGCATATAAGTCCTGGAAACAGAGCAGTATAGCTACAGAATATATGTTTCTAATGAGATAAGAGTCTTTCAGCATAGTTTCTTAAAAACACATGCCTAATATATGATGTAAAAGTGAAAAATTTTATCGACATTAACCTTTGGCTCCAGCAGTCATAGAGACTTATAATCCAATTGAAAAAATGAGGTGCAAATTATTTAAATATCAGAGCTAGCAATAAAACTGGCATGCATAATACTGAATTAAGTAGGATTTTCAATGATATGGCTTTTTTTTCAAGAGCTTTTTGTAATAGTATCTACATTTTTAACCAACCATTGCATTGTTGATTTAGTTGGTGTTTACTCTAGCTTTCTGTGTCATGGATTTATGCTTTTCTTGGAGAATTTTTGTTGTAAATGAAAACTTAGCTGCAGATCTTTTCTCTCTGTGAGCTTCCATTTAGCCAAAAAGCTAAGATCTACTAAAATGCTGTCTCATAAGCTTAAAATGTCTCATAAGCATGAAATGTCCTCATTTGTGACATTGAAAAAAATAACTTGAAATCCCAGCACAGTATTTTTATTGCAAATGACAGTTTTCATCTGCTGGCTTTTGCTGCCAGAATAAGCATGTTTTCAGTAAGCACAAACAGCTTCAGCTGTGCCTGTTTCCAGTTGTTCCCGTTAACTCCCCGAGTGGGTGGTACCGAAGAGCCACCTTTCTGGCACACTTGCATGCAGGCAACACACAGCCACCGATGAGTTTTGGCATTATGCTCTAATAAAAAAAGACCCTGCTCGTATGAGAAAGCTCCGTGTGCGTCACTGAGGCTATTTCAGTCTTCGCTGCCTCCTGAGCTGAATGTAAACCGACATCGGTGACTCTGTTCAAATATGATTTCGTAAAAGGAAGTAGGAAGCATGACTTTCAAGATGTGTGTGAAGATGAGTTAAAATAGTAACAGAAGTATCTCTAGAGTACGAGAGGATTAAAAAAACTCTCTTAAGCTTGCCTATTGTTAAGAAGAAATGAACCTGGCAGACTCTTTTTTGTTCCAGCTGGATGTGTTAAATTTTCCTTCTTCAACATTGAGAGCAGGCATTGCTGTAGCAGAGATACCAAGGAACTAGAAGGATTCATGGATTTCCTGTGAATTTCACCAATGGGCCTCAATCTTAAGGGGAATCACACTTAAGCTTTAATAGCTGAGTTTCTATGCAGCAACGCCTACAGTCTGCTTAGAGAGAGGAAAGCTGATTGCACGTGGTGGCTTGTGCAATGGGCACATCTCCTTGCTGGCTGCTCTTGCAGGAGCGTGCATGTTAGTGTCAGGTGCTGGAGAGCAGAGGTCGTAGTGTTTCCTAGACATGAATTTGGTGAGCCAACCCTTTTAAGGTAGCAGTGCAAGCACCAGTAATTGTTGGGTATAGTTCATGTTGCCTTAGTTTCAGAAATAGATGGTAAAATGTACCCAGATCAAATAATGTCTCAGTGCCTGAGTCACTGTACTGTACTGAAGTTTGGCTCCAGAATCACATGTTCTGAATGACCACTTCTTTCTCAAATACCTCAGGAGAGTTCCATGCTATCAAAACCCTAAATAATTCAGAAGGGTTTCAATGTCATTATACTATTGTTGTACTCAGCTGCTACTTACTAACTACAATTTTACTGTGTTTTTTCTCCCAGTGTACTTTTGTTTTCCAGCTCCTTCACTTGGTAGGAAGTACTGACTACAGCACCTTGCAAAGGGAGGTACTGAGGCAGGACTTGAGCCTCAGGCATTAGATGGTTATGAGGGCAGTGCTAGCTGCTGTAGCAAAGCAATACAACTGCTATCTTAACCTGAAATAATAGTATATGTCACACCCACACATACACACAAACCCCTCAGCCTGGTGGTTAAAACACACTCTTTTTAGATCACTTACAATTAACACTGGAAGTCAGTGATTTCCAGTTGTAATAAGACATCATTTTCCTTGTACTGGAGTGCAAAATCCAGCGTTAGCTGTCCATTATAGATTTTTATGTCCCTCACTCATGGATTGTGAACCATAGTTCCTGTATGGGTTTTTTTGACTGTGATTGTGGTCAAATACTGGAGCAGGATGCACAGAGAGGTGATGGTGATTATTGCTGGAGCATCATTCCAGGTAAGTAATTGTCCAATCTCTCAAAATAACATCTGCTCAGCAATCTCATCACTAAGGAAGCAACGACAATTCATGGATGTCCCAGTAAAAACTTAAGAGTATACCTGCTGTCACTAAAAGTGGTGATCAATAATACAACTTCCTAGCAGAGATTAGGCCTTTTATTGGCATGGGCGTACACATCAAACAAGTCTGGTAGCAAGACAGAACTGCAGAATAATCAAGGTTGGAATAGACCTGCACCAGTCATCTAGTCCAACTCCTGCCCGAAGCAGATCTGATTAGATCAGGTTGCTCAGGGTTGTGTCCAGGTGAGTCTTGAGCACCTTCAAGGACAGACACCACTTAGGATGCAAATTTCCGGTGAATTGTTTGTGTACTCGGGTGAGTTGGGTTTTTGTTTCTTGTGTAACAGATGTATATATTAGTATACAAAATAAAAAGTTTAAAATAGGAATGTTCTTTTATTATTTTTGTTTATTTTTCCATTCTTGAGCTGCTTTTTGTGACAGTATATGTTTCATAATATTGTAAATGTCTTTAGAATAATCTTGAAAATCACATATGTTTTTAACTGCTTTTGCCTTTGTCTTAGTCAACAACAGGGCAAAATAAAAGGATGTATTTTAAGACAGCACTTACCAGGCCATCAGATTGCTATTGATCATTATGCTCTGTGGGTTATGCTTACAGCCAAAACAATACGTACAACGGCTACTCTGTGAAAATAATGCTAAACGTAGGTCATCGTTTGATATACTTACTCTGTACCAAGACTGCTAATGAAACGTTCAGGGGTAGTATCATCTTTCCTCACCTGGGAAAAAAATAAAAAATAAAAAAATGGTGTGGTGTTTTAAATTTTCATGAATGCAAACCTGGTAGTGTTTCAAGATAGACCTATTATATTCATTACCCAAGAGAAAAAGAATTCATTGCTTTCAGGATAAAGTTACCAGCATCTGTGAAAAGTGGATAAGCTGAAGGATGTGTAGCATTATGTATCAAGAGTAATAGAGGAGACTTCTGAGACAAATTTTCTGAACTTTATCACAGATTCCAGCTTTGACAAGCACTTTGTCAAAATGATGACTGGAGTTATTTTCTGAGGCAGTTCTTGACTTAGTTGATCATTAGGCTGGAGCACCTCTCCTACAAAGGCAGGCTGAAAGAGATGGGGTTATTCAGCCTGGAGAAGAGAAGGCTCTGGGGAGATCGTATAACAGCTTTCTAATACCTAAAGGTACCTAGGGAGGTGATTGTCCCCCTGTACTCAGCACTGGTGAGGTCACACCTTGAGTATTNGTCTCTTCCAACCTAAATGATTCTATGATTCTAAAGGGGGCCTACAGAAAAGATAAGGAGGGACTCTTCATTAGGGAGAGTAGTGATAGGATGAGGGGTAAGAGTTTTAAGCCGAAAGAGGGGAGATCTAGATTAGATATTGGGAAGAAATTCTTTACTACAGGGTGGTGAGGCACTGGAAAATGTTGCCCAGAGAAGTTGTGGCTGCCCCATCTGTGAAAGTGTTCAGGGCCAGGCTGGATGGGGCTTTGAACAACCTGGTCTAGTAGGATATGTCCCTGCCCACAGGGACACATTCTACTGGTTGGAACTATATGATCTTTAAGGTCCCTTTCAACTCTAACCATTCTATGATTCTCTGATTAGCTGCCATTGCCTTCCTAAAAGATGCATTCTGATCAGCCTTCTGGTTTCATCTAAGCTGGTCTAAGTGCAGTGTACCTCTGCTGTAGGAATGATGTGATAGAGTAAGAAATTAAATGGATTAGAGATTCAAGATCTTCATCGCCTATGGTTGAAGAAAGCCTTAAGAGTTGCTAGTATTTCTATAGCCCTAGAGTCCTTGCTTCACATAGGACAGCCTCAGGTGTAAATGAAAGTGGTATGGAGAATGCGCTAATCTCTTTTCTGTGTTCTGGTAGTGGATGGGCAATAGAGATACCTTGATTATCAAGCAACATTCCCAAAATTAGTGGCCGTGAGGGAGATGAACTGTTCTGTAAGCAAATTCTGTGTCAGAAAATTTCCCTCCTTGGCTGGAATCCCCAGAGGCTGTGGGGTTTATGGCACAGCATTAAAAAGTCTAAAATGAGTTAGAGGTAAAAAAGGGTCCTGTCATGTTTTAAGTCCATTACTAGAAAACAGATTGTATTATTGTGCTCTTCTACGGTTGGAATATTTCTCAAATACAGATTTAGCCAAGCGGGTGCTAAGTTGTTTAAACTGACTGAGACAGATACAATGTTCAAATGCTTGTGTATACATTGAATACAAGTTAGTCATAAAACAGGAGTGAGGGAATGTAAGTAGCATAGTATAATACTGTAAATCATATTGACTTAGTAATAAGGGGTGGCATGAAGATATAGAAAGTGAATATAACTTGTGAACCAAATGGAAGAAGGATCCAGGCAGAAAAAGAGAAAATGAAATAATGTCTCTGTTGTCCCACTTTAATTTATGTTTGTTACCAAAAGTCTACAGCCAAAATTGCTTGAACTGGTGATGAATATGTTTTTGTTGATTTATTTCTCAGTTTAAATCAGGACCTGAAATAGGTTCATGAAGCACCCCATTCCAGAGTGTGTTTCCTGTTGCCCTAGTAGTACAGCTGATGGTAAAGTTCATGATCTGGTTATTGTGGAGTTATTTGATGTGTTGAATGTTGGGTTTTTTACCAAGGGAAAAAAGAAGATGGAAATGTTAATTAAGATAAGTGAACTTTTTCAGGCTCTGTTGTTTCTTTTGAGAGGGAATAAATGTTAAACTGTTTAACATCTGGAGCATCTGTCCTTGCGGTCAAGTCTGTGGATTAACTGAATGCTAAACCACCATCACATTTTCATGGAGATTTAGAGAACAAACTAAAAGTGCTTAACTGCTTTGACCCAATATAATTTTAGAACTGTAGAATATGTAAGCAAATGCTGGATGTATTTTAAAATATACATATGCATAAGTTAAAAAAAGATTTTTATTTTTTTTTTACGTAAGGCTCCAATTACATAAGAGCTGGTTGGTTTTTTTTAGTTCAAGACAATGTAGCTTGAGAAAAGAAAAAGTAATTAATTTGCCGGTTCTATGAAACTTTCACATTTATTTATTTATATAAAAAGGATAACATTTAACTTTTGTAAATTAATTAGTTTTAAGTATTCAATTAGATGAATTATTGTAGTCTAAGCCCATGGTAATTCAGTTTCCCTTTCTAACAGTATGGCAAGTATCTAAAATGGGACATACCTTTTCTGTGAATGTCTGTAGCTCAATGCTTGGCTTTGTTTTTCTAGTCAGAATTTCGCATGAATTTTTTGACAGCAGAATATGACAGAGGATTTTTTACCTGCTAGTTCTCTTTCATGTTAAGATAGTTCTGGAGTGGTTTCCTTTTTTTCTCTTTTCTTGAGTAGTCAGGTGTCCCTCTAATAGGAAATTTCAGATCACTTCTAAGAAGTATGTCAAGGACATCAACTTGCTGAAAATGTCTGTTTGTTGCAATGTAGCAGAGATTCTAAAGTCTTTAGTCAGCCTAAAGTCTTTCACCCACTGATACTATTAGGAGTAAGTGACAATACTCTGTTAAGCATTTTCTCTATTCACTAGAGGATATAGCAGTTGTGACAATGAATAAGAAAATGTATTATCCCCTCTATTGGTGTTTGACAAAGATTATTCCTTAATATTTCCATTCTTATTCTGAGATACAATGGCAGTTTATTATGCTTTACTAAAAGATCATTGTTAACAATGAATTATTTACTCCATGCTGTAGTATTTAATGATGAAGTATTGTTTAGGAGATTTGACAATTTAATGCTTATTCGTATCTATATTTTCAGTATTGACATGAGTAATATCATAGAAAGCATCTACTCTTGTTAGTCTGTAATTTTGAAATTCAGGAAAGTTGTGTGGTTTTGTATGCATATTTAAACCCAGTAATGTATTTTATCTTTCAATTTTAAGGAAGATGCATGATATCACTGAATTCAGTGCCTGTGTGACTGCTTTTTATTTCCTTTGTGCAGTGCCTATTTCCGTAATAGCTGTCTTTTATATAGGGTAACAGAGTGCTAGTAAAAACAGAATTATAAAGTAGTTGAATCAGGTAAGAATTTGAGCTGCTAGGAAGTGTACTTACCCATGTTGTGTCAACGCTGCAAGGTTTTTAAATTGATGTGGAGGAATCACCAAATTTTATTTTGCTGCATGTTCAGAGACCATGACCACAGACAGTTTAAATAAGTGCCTTTTTAAATGGTACCACTTTCAGTCTTTAGAGCCCTTCCTCCACCCAATCTGTCTTAAGATTCTTAAGATTTTTCCAGTAATTCAGAATGGAAAAATGGGTGGGATAGTGTCCTTTTCCAATAATCTGGTCATCTCTTTGTACAAATACATATTTCAATCCAGAATATCACATAAACATGAAACCCATTCTGCAATCCCCTTCCAAAATTTATTTCTATTGGAACATCCTGTTTCACTTCTGGACACAGAGATTCTCTTGACCCCACTGTGTCTCCTACTAAATTGAAAAGCCTTGCCAGAACGTGCATTTAGATGTAAATTGTTCGGCTGTTGTAGTTCAGTCAAATACAGGCCTATTTAAGGAGTTTTAAAATATGCTTTATTGGAACTCTGCAGCTTTTACAGCACATTAGACATAAATTAAGCAACGGGGAATTTCTCTCCCTTTATTTTCAACTGTCCTTTCCAGGCCAGGTGGCATGATACTGTCTTTACAATTATTTATGTATCTCCCTTGTTACTTTATCACGTACTTTAATGCGGGAGATTTCTGTCCTCTAGCACTATACCAGTTGCCAGAGTAATCCTGGATGGAGCAGGCAGGCATTTCTGGTAATCAGAAAAATATAACACAATTTTTGGCTTTAGGTATTTGGATTTGCTGTCACAACGTAGGGGATGCATTTTCATATCCTCTTTTTTGAGAATAAATAGAAGCAATTCCTTACACAGGAAATGAGAATTTATTATTTTTTCCTTGTCATTTCAGAAAAAATACCATATTTTTAGCCAAGCCAAAGCAATGATGGACACCAGATAATAAAGCTAAAATTATTGTCTGGTAAAAGGTTTAGCACATTTTAAGATGAAAATTTATATCATGCCTTCCTCAATCACTCATGAACACATCTGAGACTCAGTTTGCATCTTTCAAAGTATTTTACCAGCCCTAATATGTAGGAACTTCAGAGGATTTTGGAGTGGGCTAAAAGTTTAGCCTGGGGTAGGACAGTGGTGGGTCCTGTGTGATATCTTCTGTTGGGGGAGCAAGCTCGAAGTGTTGTTTGATGTAGAATAAGCCAGAATAAAAGTTGTTCTGGTATTCTGGTTGTACTTCTGAGAAGAAGGCCCCTATAGCTATAGGCTGGGCTGAGTTGGTTGGCAGCTTTTACTATCTGTGCAGAAAGGTGTTCAGCACCTGGTGGGGTGCAGGAGGCTGGTGGGCAGCTGTGGGGCCAGGGGAGCCACTGAAACTTCCTGCAACTGCTTCTTGAACATAAAACTTGTGAAAATCCTGTAACTCACTGTTACCAACTACCAGTATAGGCTGTAGTATCAATTATGGGAACCTGCAAATCACTCTGGCTGGTATTTGGTAAAGACCTGATGATCTGAGGGCACATTACTGTGCCCTCAGAATGGCTCTGAATGTCTTCTTAGTGGTCACTGACAACTGATGTCACCAGTCCTCCTAATTTGTGATGTCCCTGAGGACTACTTGAGAATTGGCAGTGGCTCCCCTAGCTCTGTGCAAGCATGGCAACTGTGCAAGCAAGCTAAGCATGGTATATGAATTGCCAACTGGTTTATGTTTTTTAATTACCGACTTGACATCCCACATGAATTCAGAGTGCTAGTAGCTAGAAAAAAAATCTTTTATTCTATCAAATGTGTTGATACTAAACAACTGAGGTAAGTAAACTTGATACTTCATGATGTTTTACATGGATGCTTTGAGATTCACTGTAATTTTTATAATTTTAAGAAAGATAACTTCCAGAAGTCATCCTCTGTGTATATGTTTCTACATATCTATGTATTTGTGAGGGAAATCTTCATGCTGTTTATCTTTTGTTTTGCAGACAAAACCTGTTGCATTTGCAGTTCGGACAAATGTTGGGTACAGTGCAGCTCATGATGACGATGTCCCAGTTCCAGGCATGGCCATCTCATTTGAGGCTAAAGATTTTCTTCATGTTAAAGAAGTAAGTAAAACTGGAAGGAGTAATTTAATCTCTCTTTGAGGGTCTATTTAAGTAATATAGCTACAATTTCTTAATGTTAGGATAACACTTGACATTGTCAAACACTATACAAATGTTATATAAATAAGGTGACTGTGCATAATGAATATTCTTTGAAATACTCTTCTTATAAAAGCAATGGTACAAATTCCTTACAATCAAATTAATGAAGTTTGAAAATCAAGTGCTTTTCTTTTGTAAAAAACATGTATTTAGAGATTTAAAAACATCTACATCTGCATATTCAATAATGTAATTTGTAGATTTTTTCCATTCTAGTACTCTGAGGTTCATTGTGATTCAGCAGCCAAGGGTTCTCTTTTGTTTGTGTCATTAGTTTGTGTTAACCCCAAAATCCTCAGGTCTCCTTTTTCACTACAGTTACTTCCCTGGCACAGCCAATAGTTTTCTTAACAGTTATATACTGAAGAATTGACATGATGTTTCAAGATGCACAGAGCAACTGTCACAAAAGGCACTTGCTGTTTGCAGCACTGGTTTTCTTTTCCTATAGTTTGGCTTTGAAAATTTAAAATTTTTACTGTTCCAAACACCTAAAGTAATTTTATTTCTCTGTTTCTTGCAAGATAGTCCAAAGCAAATAACATGGTAACTTTCCCACTCAGACCCTCCTTAGTGGCCCTCTGCTCTCTTCTGGATGGTTCTCTCATTTTATGAATTTTTTCCAGCTTCTGGTCACATTCCCTTGTGCTTTGCCACAAAATGGTTCATCCAGAAATGGAAATTTATAGCAGAAGGACCAGAAAGTTAGCTTAAGGTTGAGAGCAACATGGCCATACATTTGAAATTATATCTTTGCTCCATTTTACATTATCGAAAAATCCCTCAGTAGTTATGGCAGATAATGCACAATGATTCCACTGGTGCAGGTGCTTTGCTGGAAGCAAAAACAATTCCTAATACACAGGTAGAAATACAGGTGGACAGAGACTAACGAAACACAAGAAATGGACTTTTAGTGCCTTCATACTGATGACTAATGATCATAATTTTCTGTATATATTGAAGACACAAAAAAGGGATAATTTGGATTCAAACTGTATATAGTGAAGGAAATAATTTTTCTGTCTGATGATAGTGTGAAAGAATTGCTCTGCTTTGTCTTGTGACAAAAATAGAGATCAGCAGGCACAGGGTCCTGACAGAAAACACCCAGACATCAGCATTCTCTGGTGAGGCTGGGCGCGCTGGAAAATACGGCTCACTTTGGTTAGATTAAATGATTTTGTATAGTCATCTATTCCATCTGCATTTCTATTGAGCTGGTATTATCAAACTTCACATCAAGGTTTTTCCCTGTTTTTATATGAACTAGAAACACAGTGCTGGCAGATTTTCAGGTGAAATTTGTGCTTTTTTCCTCACAGCACAACTTTGGCTCAGATAGAAGTATTCATGGGAGAAAATGAGGAAGAAGTTTTCTAAACTTTTCTGGTGCCTTGAAAGGAAGCTTACTTAGTTTAGCTGAGTTACAACATTGTCCATGGCCACATGTAGCACTGAGGAATGGGAAAACAGATTAAAATGTTCTTCCAGCTTGAAGTGAAAATGAAACAGGCAGTCTGCACTAATTGCCTTTAGAAATACTTGAGGTTTTTTTCTAAGCAGTCAAGGAAAGTTGACTCACTAGTGGTGCTCAGGCAAAGCTGGGTTGTGCACCCAGGCCAGGTGCACCACTGGTTTGGAGAGGTGAGAAGGGACCTGCCATGAATCAGACTTGTACTCTCTGGTCCTGTATTTAGCAATGGCTGTGGCATATGGGCGTGTTAAAACTCTTCAGGAGAGTTCCCTGAGTATCATCCCTTCCCTGCACGGCTGTGTCCTGCCCCTCCACCTTCAGTGGCTTTGCCCTGCTTGCTCTCCAGGGCTCTGTATCCCACCAGATACCACTCCTTCAGTAATTTTGATTCTCCCTATAGTTAATGCTGCTAGAACCAAAATGTCCAAACTTTATTTATGCAAATGAAAAGTAAAGAAAGCCACATTTGATTATAAAATGCAGCATTGCTTTTATATATTATACCTAAGTGGTTGCTAAACGTAAAGAAATCTATATTAATCTCTGATAACTTTTACCTGCATAGTACTGCCATTTACCTGCATAGTAGTGCCATTTACCTGCATAGTAGTGCCATATTGGATCAATGCTGCCCTTTTTTTGTCTGTGAGGAGTGTTCTCCAATATGTACTGCTGAGAGGGCCCAAAAGAGAAAAACCTCCATTCAAAATGTACGTGGGCAATGGTGAAAAGTATTGCAGTGACTGAGTATGAGGGAAATTTATTTTCATTATTAGGTTGCATTCATTAAAACTCAGTACGTGGAAAGACAAAGGATTTCTTCTTGCATAAAGAAATACATGCTGCATCATAATCACTTTGAGGATTTAATGCATGGCTCTAATTCTGCTTTGTATCTAATTCATGTTTATGTTTCCCTTGAGAGCCAGACATCTCACTACCACCTCACTACCAAGATTTCTGCTGTTGCTTTTTAAAGTTACAAAATATTATGTGCGAATTTATTTTTATCTTATCCTCCATTTTAGACAATACAATGCTGATACAGCACGTAGCTTTGGGACTTTGCAGGATGGATTCCACATACTATTATTTTTGTATGAAGAAAAAATTCCTATGGATTTATCTTTAATGTCAATTATCATAAAATTAATATTGCTGCATTTGTTGTATTGCAGGAAAGCATACAAAAGTAATGGCTGTTCAGATTTTAATTTAATTGTGCTTTTTAATTGTCTGTCTCTTCATTTACCAAGTTAATGTAGACTTCTTCATATATACCATAGAGCAGATCCATGCAATGGCAACCTCCATTGACCCAATTGCTTTAGTCTTCTTCCACCTGTATTATCCTACAACACATTTAAATGCACATGTGTATCTTTATTTAGCATTTTGCAGTGAAAGGCTGTGATTTTAAAACTGTGTTCAGTTTAATACAGTTTTGAGAAATCACTATTATTCCACATTAGCTCCCTATTAAATGTTGGTGTTCTATGGCATGAGCTTCAAGAAGGCCAAGTACCAGGTACTGCACTTGGGCCACAACTACCCCATGCAGCACTACAGGCTTGGGGAAGTGTGGCTGGAGAGCTGCCTGGCAGAAAAGGACCTGGGGGTGCTGGTTGACAAGTGCCTGAATATGAGCCAGCAGTGGCAATGGCATCCTGGCTTGTATAAGAAATAGTGTGACCAGCAGAAGCAGGGAGGAGATTGTCCCCCTGTACTCAGCGCTGGTGAGGCCACACTTTGAGTATTGTGTCCAGTTCTGGGCACCTCAACACAAGAGAGATATCGAGGTGCTGGCATGAGTGCAGAGGAGGGCAACAAAGCTGGTGGAGGGCCTGGGGCATAAATCTTATGGGGAGCCATTGAGGGAGCTGGGACTGTTTAGTTTGAGGAAGAGGCTGAGGGGAGATCTCCTCGCTCTCTACAACTACTTGAAAGGACTGCAGAGACGTTGGTGCTGGTCTTTTCTCACAGGTATTTAGCAACAGAACGAAAGGGAATGGCTGCAAGCTGCAGCAGATTTAGGCTGGACATTAGGAAAGAATTCTTCACAGAAAGAGTGGTCAGTCACTGAAATTGGCTGCCCAGGGAGGTGGTGGAGTCACAATCCCTGAATGTGTTTAAGAATTGATTAGATATGGTTTTGAGGGATATGGTGTAGGGGAGAATGTAGAGTAGGGCTGATGAGTCCCAACCTGAATGATTCAAAGATTCTTACTCATAAAGGCATTGGATGAGTGTTAGAGATCCCCTTATATTTTATAAGCTTAAAAGTGCATTTATTTTAATCATTATTTTTATTAGGTAAATCTCTTAAAGTTGGTTTCATTCATCAGAACATTTCTATAGTAGCCAAAATGAAAAAAAGTAATGCAATTTAGGTGGTGTATCATTGATGCACCAGTATTGTACTCTTGTTGAAATTAATTCCTTTTTATAGGAGCCCACACATTTTACATTGTAAACTTGTTAAAACTACTTATTAAATAATTAAACATACATTATAATAAATACATTCATACCTTCAGATTCAAGAAGGCAACTTCTCTTTCTGTTCAAACGTTTTCAATTTCATAAATGATCCAAATTAGCCAAAATTCATATTTGATAGTATTTATTCCCATGGAACTCCTAGAGTATAGCATGTGGGGCCATACATAATAGTGACCTATTCCCATCTGAAAATGGTGAATAAATAGTAAAGGAAAAAGGAAATAGTTCTGCTGTATAGACCTCTGCAAAACAAAAAAACCCCCACGAATTCCTGTATATATAAGAATAAATATTATTGATATAGTAGTCATAATCTCATTTTTCATATAGCAGAAATTAAGTTAATTGGACTATTTTATGCATTTGTGTAATTGTACATTTTTTTAGTTATTCAAAAATATCCATTCCTTGTGTATCTACCATAGTATGGTTTAGATCCAAATCACATGAGCTGTATATAGCGACCGTATGTATATAAGCAGCAGAATGTAATCATATATCAGAAGATTTTATTGAGTTCAGAGGAATGGGGGAGTTTAAGAAGTAGTATTTTTTATTTTAAATAAAAAAAATAATATAATGGAGTAAGAGAAGTAGATTATAACAGAGCTGTAAAAAATGTTGCAATGAGTAGGAGCAGATGAGAAGAAATCTCTGGTGTCCACCAAGGAGAAACAACAAGAGAGAATGAAAGCAGTTCTTATGTATGAGGGGAAAGACTGTGAAGTGGAAAACAATAAAGAAGGTGAAATGGGTGGAAATAACAGCTGGGGAGAATCATGAAATCTATGAAGGAAGCTTTCTTCTTAAGTACTGTAGCATTGTAATAATTTGCAAGGTACAATTATTATAATGTATTTCTGAATATGAACACAACTCTTCATTGCAATAATAACATAGTACTGTGATTAACTGCAGAGAAGTATTACATAAAATGTCTTAGCTGCTAATTAAAAAGAATAACAAAATGATCCCAAATATGGTAATTTCTTAGTACATGACCTATATATTGTTGTTTTTTTTTTCAATTTGTAGAAATTTAATAATGACTGGTGGATAGGACGGTTGGTAAAAGAAGGCTGTGAAATAGGATTCATACCAAGCCCTGTCAAACTAGAAAACATGAGGCTGCAGCATGAACAAAAGGCAAAACAAGGAAAATTCTACTCCAGGTAATAACAAATCATCAAAATCATAGCATTGACTGTGTTTCATATCAAATCATTTGTTTTTTCCACCCGCAGCCATCATTACATAAAAATAAAGATTCAGTATCTAAATGTATTGAACCATACTGTAGGGTGATTATAATGTCATCTTTACTTTAGAGCTCTTAATAACAAGTAGTTTTCCAGTAAACATTAACACATGGAGAAGCAAATGCCATTTGCTTCCCTCTGGGTATGCAGGGAAAAAAATAATTAACCAGCATGTCTGGATAGACCTGGAATTGAGAAAACAGCTGGGAAACATTTGGGAAGCCAGAAAAACTTTCCTACTTTGGAAAGGCAGAAGTTTTTGAAGAGCATGTCTATGCTAGGAGGAGACCAGGATGCTGCAATGTTCAGCCACATCCACCAGCTATGAAATGGCATTCCTATGAGCATGCTGACCTCAGAAGGAGGACATCAGGTTCCATATTCCTCTTGTGACACTTCCAATACAGACAAACTTGACCCAGTGATTTAGTGCCTTTACAAATTGTAAAGGCTTACATTCTCCAGAGTGTCTCACTGGAGATAACACTGTCCAACACCGCAAATGCATTTACTTAGTGCTTATTAACGTTTTAAGATTGAGAAAGTGGAAGCTAGTACTATCAGAAGCATTCTTTGAAGGATAAAGTAGCCTTTCTTACATTCTTCTCAGTGCTTTTCACGCTAAAAGTGACTAAAAAGCGACTTGGATAGGGTTTGCACAAAGCAGAACTTGACAAAACCCTAGACTGCTTTGTCTTTGAGAGACTTTTTTTTTTTCCTGAGTGTTACTTTTCATTGAGACAACAAAATAATTTGTACTTTAATTAAATAAAAAAGATGTTAGACAAACACACTAACATTTTCATTAGAGAGCTATCAATAACTCCTCTGTTAAAGCAAACAGATATGCTCACTGTCTTAAGAATCAGTCTTTGTAATGAGTAGTAATAATTATGTATCAGTAGTCATATTAAAAACTGGGTTGCATTAAGGTCATGAGGAAGTGACAGCATATGCAGCAGAATGAAGTAGCACAGTAGAACAAGGAGCATGATTTATTTTGTACAAACTTTTTTTGTAAGGT